>CM031241.1:34903569-34945943 GCA_018340775.1 Taxus wallichiana var. yunnanensis | reverse complement strand
TGCTGAAATGCAAGGGAGAGAATGAGATTCGATATTATACCAAGTGAGTATGCATGTGAGGGAGATGATTGATTTGACTTGCCCCAAACAAGACACATGTTATGTAAGGGAAGATGATTTATCATGATAATTGTAAAATGGTTTTGAATGATCACTAGGGTGGGAATTAAAAGTTAGCTTTTATCAAGTTATAGTGATTTGTTGGAATTTTTATGTTTTTTCAAATTTTTAGGATTTTTGATTATTTGAATGTTTTTGGATTTTGAGTCTGATTATGGCGATGTTACTATAGATATGGTCATGGGACCACATATATTTTATAATTCCTATGGAGATTTTATGTGATAGGGGCATATAAATGAGCTCTTATCATTTGGATGGGAGACACTGGAGTTGGCTAGAGAGGACACATGGGGGATATATCTTTCAACCTTCATGCATTTGATGACCTACAACTATGTATGGTGACATTCATACCATACATACTATATCATGGGCCATTGATGACATATATCTATCCATAGATGATGTGTAGCACTTTATTATCGACATTAAAACCATATCCTATATATATATAGGGAAAACAAGGTCAATCGACATTTTGGAGTGGTACGGGGTATACTTGGTGGCAATTAGTGGTACGTGCACATCTTGCACATGAGATAATGGCCATAATTCCATGGATCGGGGAGATAGTAGCAAGGAGATCTTATTTTTGTCATTCCATAGGAATGTCATACACTGAGATCATATCATATATCCAGGACTACTCCAACACTCCATGATATGCAATGATTAAGTCTAGATGAATCACTATTTTACAAGAATTTGTAGCAACATGGATAGCATAAAATCCATAGGTGGGTCACAAAGATGAGCTAGGGGAAGACTACACTATGGTAATTCCAAGGAAGAGTTACATGGTCAACCACAAGGACAAAGTGTCTATAGGTTTAAGTGGTATAGGGGCCACATATGCCACAACAAGTGCCATTGTAGGTTTAAGGACAACCACATATGCCACTACACATTTCCTATTTAGATTCCATTGGTGCAAATTCTAGTATCATTATAGGTAATTTTATAGGTTTAGTGGTAGGGATAGGATCCACAAGTTCCTTTGTAGATTTAGGTGTCTTTTTAGGAACGAATACATATTCCACTATCACCAACTAGACCACCTAGTCCAAAAGGATTAGATGGAGTTGGAGAGGGTGATGGATGGGGTTAGGAAGGATAGAAAGATGTGTTGTAGTAGGGTACACATGTACAATCATTGGTATAGATGCTAGCTTTAGAACCATTGGTTAGGCCATCGGTGGCGGTCTTTATAGAAAGAAGCAGAGACACGGTTGTGATATGGGGAGATATTTTTGTTATCATCATATTAACGTTGTATAGGTAGTTAAATCAGAGGATTCTGAGAGAGACAACATGATACAACAAATATAGTAGAGGATGTCAAAGAGGGACCATCTTTCCGAGATAGTTATGAAAAGTGACAACCGATAGGGATATCATGCGCCATGTGGTAGAGGTAGGGGGTATGAATCATGTACTAAATAATGTCATGACAACATCACAGAAATAGGATATTATAGAGCCTTATATTAGGCAAAAGTCCCCGAGGGTTAAAGAGCTCTAGGGTATATCCAGAGGACACCCAACCGATCTACCATATCACAGAGGCCATATAGGTTAGTAATGTTAGTGCGAGATGCCACCACATAGAAGTGGTGATGATAGAAAAAGAAGCCCTAGCATAGAGAGAGTCATGGATGACTCATTTTTAATATATATTGTATTCATTTATGTATGCCTTTTAATGAAGGCACATTTTGTAGATTGATTCCCTTGATGACATAATGATATGTATATGATAGGTTTTTTTTTTTTTTATTAGAGGTAAAAGTTAGGGTTGAGGGGACCCTACCCCCTTACAAAGAGTTATATGATAGTTTTTGATATAGTGTACATGGAGACTTTTTTATTATATGAACTTTATTTTTGATGGAAATTTGACATGATAGATGACGATGATAATGATGTTTATTATTTATTTGATGTAGTTGTTATATATCGTTACATGATGTTTTTGATTAGAGTAGATGATAATGATGATGTGATTTATTATAAATCTATGATAATTGCATGCTTGTAGCATAGATTACATGTGTATATCTTAGATTTTATTCATGATGTGTGATGATTATGGACATATTATGATCTTATATGTGTGATGATGGTAAACAAGGATGATAATGTAAAGAAATGTAAACAAACCCAATTAGACATAATAAAAGGAATATACATCATGGATATTAATAAACCAGGATGATAACATAATACTTGCAATTTATTCAAAAACACAAAATAAATATGTCAATAAAACCCTATATATATAAACTAAGATGTTATACCAAAGTTATATATAAACTAATATGCTAACAATTCACCCGCAATTGGTCCACGATAAAGATAAATAAAACATTAAAAAAACTCGTATACATGGAAATTTGATAAAAACCTTGATTACAAAGAATTCAAGATGCTTATAAAAGATGTGTAATAGGACCCAAAACAAAAATGGAAATAAAACCTTCAAACAAGCCCAAAATATAAAGAAAAGTGATTCAATATAACAAGTTACTTAATAATTATAAATTTTGCAATGAGAATAGACACACAAACCCAATATACATGGAAAAATAATTAAACCAAGGCTCACAATGAGATAAGATGATAACAAGTTACTAAAAATTGGTCTAAAACAAACAAATTTTTAGAGAAACAAATCCCAAGATACAAGGAAAATTGAATACACCAAGGCTAATCAAAGAGCCTACATGATAACAAGATACCTGGCATTGGTAAAAAATAAAGACGAAAGTGGAAAAAAACCTAATTCATAAAGTAAAAAGGAAAACACAAAGGCCAACAATGAGCCTAGATATCTTACTACATGTGATTGGTCAAAAATGTGTACGAAAAAGAAAAACAAGCCCTACACATATAGAAACATGCACAAGGTTACATACAAACCAAAATGCTAACACGATTACTTACACTAATTCAATATACAACAATAATACAATACAATCATGTAATATTAAAATTGATTATTTTCCTAATGTGTTCCAAGGTGAATAATATGCATATGTGAATGCCTCCAGACAATGATATATGTAAGGGGATTAGATCGAACCAAAGAGTGGAGTAACTACTCCTCGTGACACTCTTATTGGATCATGTCGAAGCTTATTCTAAAATTAGATTGAGAGATTGCCTCTACGAAAGGGTACCGACAGTGGAGGAGATAATGAAAATGAAGATTACCCTTAAGTAAGGATGTGTGTGAAGGGCTAGTTGATTGTCTTACTCACAAGTAATGGTGCATGCAAGCAAATTTGAGATTCATAGTATAATTTGAAACAATTATTAAGATTGTCGTCAAATAGTGAAATTGTTGAATTGTGTTGACATTTTCTCATATTTTGTGAAACATTTTCTGAATGTTTATGTTGATATTTTATTGTTTTAATTTATATAACTTTTATAATTTTTTATTATTTTTTATTTCTATAATTTTTGACTCAATAAAGAGTTCACTGTCTAAACTCATGTTCAAACAAATTTAAATATTTCATTCCATTAGCATAATGGATTGTCGATGAAAGAGTGATAGGATGTCTAACTCCATTCTTGACTCCACACAGATAGTAAGATGCAAGGGCTCAACACCGAGAACCAAAGAAGGACATCGACAAAGGACATAATGATATGAAAATCAAGATGATGGATGCAAAGACACAAGGTGTAACAACGGTCCATTTGGAAAAATGTCGCTCATCACTATTCAATATTACATGATCGATTTCAAGATTATTTTACTTTGTAGATTTTGACTAGACTTAGATCCATTTATGGGTTTCGATTGGCAAGATCAGGCAAAGGAATTTTTGTCTCTCTTAGTAATAGAAACTAAAATATTCTTTGGATTTTATATGATTAAGCACTTTTAATCACATGTGAGAAGATTTAGTTTGCATATTTTTTTGAAATGATACCTAAATTCTACCTCATACCACTAGTAAGAGATAAGGGTTCAACACTAAATACAATACATAGGTGATTAAGGGTACCTTTCTCTTTTTCCAGTCTCACGCTACCAGTAAGAAACGTGGGCTCGACACCAAAGACTCATGAAAGAATAAAGGTGTAGTGATTATGAATAAATTTTTTTTACTTTGATTGATTTTTCCTTGTTTTGATTATGCTTGTAGGGAAGAAAATTTTCCACCAAATCTCATCCTCATGAGACTAGTAGGATGCAAGGGATCCTCACCATAGACTAATATAGGAGGAAAAAACATAAAGGTAGAGAAGTTAAGTGCTTTCTACTAAGTAGAGAGCTTTAATGGAAGCAATATTTGTCATCAATAAGGTTCTAGACAAGAATGTAATTAAAGACATATAAATCTAAAGAATCTAGAATATGGATGAGAGACACAATTACCCCACTGGAAAAAAATTAACCTACATCTTATCGTTAATGAATGTGAAGGTATGATAATGAGAAACACGGAAACAAAGGTTGATTACTCAAATCTTAACAAAGTGAATGTTAAGATAAGAGGATTAGGAAAATAAAATGAATTACTCAACTCCTAGCAAAGTGAATGCTAAGATAGAAGATTTTGTAAATGAAGATGGATGACTGGAATCTTAGAAAATTGAATGCTAAGATATAAGAGTTTGAAAGTGCCTAAAATTTAACAAAGTGAATGTTAAATTTATAGACATAGAATGGGTAAGTGTTTAGAGTATAAAAATGTGAATGTTAAACTATAAGGATTAGGAAAATGATCACACTTGACTGTGATAAAGTGAATATCAAAGGTCACGACTCAAGTTTAGAATGAATCTACTTAAGTTAGAACATGAGTATTCAAAACTCAAGACTTGAACTTTAATTGTAATTTGAAAGATAGGTGGAAATATTGTGTATAATAAAAGTGTGTAACACAAACTTTATAACACGTAAAATAGATGGGAATAACATTTTTTAAGGAAGGCATCTAAGCTTAAGTTAGCTTAGTCAAGTGGCGATTCCTATACAAATGGTTTTCTACCTAAATACCAAATATTACACAAGCGAGCGATACACTAAAAATTTTGGTTGTTATATTTACTTTACTCATCTTGATTCAATAAGTCAGGTTTTAATCCACTTAAAGGATCAAATTGGGGCCACAACTAAGGATAATTTTGGCTCTAATATCTCACAAAGTGCACTAGTCAAAATGGTGCGGGTACCCATTTTGTTGGCCAGTTCCCTCAAATTTTCAACTACTTTGGGGTTCCTATGGTACTCCTCACAATGTTTTTCTAGCACATGGCCATGTACTTCCCACAATCATAGTGAATCAAGGAATAAACCCGTCTTTTAAAATTTAATTAAGAGAGTTTTATAAAGTATAATAAAAGAAACCTAACAAGGTTTGTTTGATTCTCATGAACAAGACAACCTGCAATTAGTAGTATTAATGTAATCTTTTTGTGAGGATTTCCTATAAACAATGAGTTAAAAGTTTTTCTAATGTAATATCATGATAGAAAACACAAAGGAAATCTTATGTTTATGATTTTAAAGATCACTTAGAAAAGAACAAGAAAAGAGCATATACATGAGTTTTGTAAAACCCACTAAACCAGACACACAAGTCGACACAGTAAAATACAGGATAAATTGTTTTTTACTTGCTTGAAGTATAGATGCCACCACAAGTGATCACAAGGAGCTAAAACCATCTCACGATAAGCTTGACACAACATTAACCACATAGGAAAGGAAGAACATACGACACCCATCTTGAACAAATTCACTACCCTTTTGACAAGACTCCACAAAAAAATAGCCCAACCACAGTACAAACTAAAAGTCAAGGAATCCCAGAGAGAAATTCTTTAAAGGTTACTTATTTATAAAAACGTCTTTCCATTCTAACTTACACTATAAAAGGTTTAGGTTATGATTCGAGATAATTCTTCTTACAAGCTAAATTTTCGCTTTCTATACTATTGAGTAATTAGCTTAAGATAACACTTCCGAATAAGAATAATATCTAATATGTCGATTACTTATTTGATACGTTCATTTGCTAGAAGGGAATTTAAATAAATTACAAATCCAGTTATCCACACACAAGCTAGAGGACCTTATTTCATACCTCCATTACACAATGAGGCGAGCAAGAGCTCAAAATGAGATGAAGCCTCGTTTGGGTTCGGGCTAATATTCCTCCATGCAAGGATGGAAACGATTCGATTTTATTTAGAGAAAAGATTACAGATTATAATCAGCATTACGTTTAATTATAAGGTTTATATTTAATTTCAAATTGTATCCCACTAGCACTAAGGATAAAAAATTCAAAAACGATAGAGTAATAAAGTGTTTCGCTTTCTAGCACAAGAAGGTAGATTCTATTTCTTCCACTAAGGAACACTTTACTTCATTGATAGGTCACCACCTCTTTTTTTAAGGGTTTACCATACTATTACTGTCATGCCTAGAAGCACACTATTGTTCCAATCTATGAAGGTTTACTAACTCGGGATTTAGTTCAAATCGGTTTACCATTATCTTATTTATTTATTTATTTTTAAAACTTAGATTTATCGTTGCCTACCCAATTAACACAAATTCAAGGAGTATCAAATAACTCTTATATACCCTTATTTAGTATTAATTAGGCAATATAATATGGATCATAATGAAAGATAAACTATATTTAAAAATTGCAATCAGACAAGAGATACTCAAACAAAGTTTTGATCAAATCATATCATTCACAATATTGATTACAAGTTAAGGTTTCCATTTGGTTATGACAACCTTACTCCATGATTACTAAAAAAGAACAAGCTTTGAGCTCTCCAAACTTCTCCATAAGCCCTATTCCAAAAATTACAACACAATACGCACTCACTCAAAAGAACATCATAAGAAAACCCGATGCAACTTTATACAAGCCCTCCCTTTTTCTTCTCACAAAAGCCATCTCGCATGTTTACTAGTCTAAGTCGGTTTGTGAGAACTCGAGCATGATAAGAACAACACATCAAACAATAAGCTAACATTTAACAATATCATGAAAGGAAACCTCTATTTTAAGAAAATGTTCAAGCCCTAAGACATTAGCAACTTCTAATTCATGCGAAAATTTTCATAAATACAACAGAAGGAAAATCATATGCACTAGTTTTAAACCTAGTCTCCAAACGACAAAATTTAAACAAACAAACAAGATGGGCCATTGGCCTTATGATTCAAACAAGGGGTATCGAGTGCATTAGGATGTCAATCATGGAATCATACAGTTATAATATTAAACCTAATACTCAAACAATCAGATTAATATAATATAATGTAAATAGGAGCAAATTATTGCAGATCGAAATCGGTATTCCATAAGGTTAAACAGCTTAAATTTTTCTTATAGAAAGTCGACAAGTAAACCATGTCATCAATTTCCACAAAATTATCTAACATCAAATTTTTTTATCCCCCTCTTTTTGTAAGACCTGGATATCCATCTAATTGGATTTAAATGTCCGATTACTCATTTTAACATTCAATAATTTCATCAAAAGAATTAGATTATCCAAAATGTGCTCATTGATAATTACAACCAAAAGAAAACTATCTCATCCTAGATAATCCAAACCTTCCTCGTACACCAAGAGAACTCATTTTCCTTACAAAGGAGAGTCTAATTACCCGATTCACTTGGTAGAAAGACCCTCATCACATTGTCTCGATTATAAATTATTCGACAATCAAAACCTTATAATCTATCGACCATACCTTAACAAATATGGGACACATCCACTTGCCTAAAACAAAACTAATATGGGTTGCCATAGTACTATTATTTATAAAGATTCGGCTATACCAAAACAAGAAACTCAGGGCTCCTTAAGATTTAAAACCTGCTCTATGATTTCTCACATGGGTTTCCAAGGTTAAAAGAAGATTTTAGAAACAAGATCGATTAGAGATCTTGCTTGTAATCTCAACCTCCTAGCCATAGACTTTTTCAGATCTACAAGCATAATTTTATAAAAACATATAATCCAACATATTTGAAACTTAAAAGCGGGTGACATGCTTAAGAGAAAAAAACTGAAATATCATTAGGGCATGAGTATTAACAAGCCCAAACTGGGTTCCAATCCCATCGACCATAATTTTCCTTTTAAAATTTTTAAAGGTTTGACCTCTCTATTTTCACAAGAAACCATTACATTTGAAGGTCGAAGGTTTATCTTTTCGCAGAATGGCCAAGGCATAAAATCTATTCTCACCTAAACGACAACACAATAGCATATACCTTTATCCCCGATGGGTTTATATTATTATAGATATTATTTTTAAACCTTATCGATTCAGGACTCCTTGTTCGAATCCCAAAATAGATGTATCAATAAAACAATAGAAGTGATAATTATAGATACGACTACATTGATTATAACAATACATCCTTTCCACATGCCAAACATTAAATAAAGATAATGTAAAGACAAGCATACTACCATTAACGGTTGTCGTCAAAAGAGAGATTGGGCTATGAAAGAAAGGGAGTGTCGACCACAAGGTGGGCATAAAGAAAAAGAAAGAAAGAAAAACCAAGTAGATATAGATTGAAGAATCGTCACTAAACTTCGGCATGGGTAAGAATTTGAATCTCCTCCCAACATATTAACCGCAGTCAAGAGGATGAATTGTTCAAGCAAAACGTGACACAAAAGTCATCACTAGAAACCCATCTGGGTTTGTTTTAATAATAAAAAAAAATTATATCGCCAGGTCTTATTAGATCTTATTGGACGATATATCAACAATGTCAATGATTCGAATGGGTTCCTTGAAATAAATAATAAATAAATCCTTGTGTTGTTGTCAGCTGGCAGTTGGTAGATAAAACATTAAGTTGTGCATTTATTATGGGCCCTTCAACATAAAAAAATAGTCCCCTCCTACAAAGGTACCACCACCAAACCTCTCTCCCCTTCCACGTAAACCAAGGCTGGAAATGACTACTAACATGCCAATCTTAGCTTAAAAAAACTTTAGGTACCTAAAAGCCCAAATGCCTTGAAAAGGTTTTAATATTCCATTAGAACTTTTAACAAAAAATTCATTACGCATTCCACTGATCAAAATCATGATAAGCTCACTAGAAGAAAGTTAGAAGCGACCCTCGCCAACAAAGAGCACTTACTTACGTAAAGAGATGGTAAGATGAAGTGAAAGAAGGTAAGAAACTATGCCAAAATAACTCCGCAACAAGGTCAAAGTCACCCGACGATAAAAGGGAGCTCAAATAAACATTCGACAAAAAGCAATAGGGGCAAGGTGGCAAAACGAAGTCAATGCCCAACTGGGCATTACAAGTTTGTCAAGATTATATTTAAATGATAACTTAAGATAATAAAAAAGCACTTAAATGGATTAGTTATAATGAACCATGCAAGAAAAGGATTAAACATATCTAAAACAAAGGTTAAAATAAATTTTTCTTCTTTGGAAAATACAGAAAATTAAAAAAGAACAAAAAGCAGTGCACGCTAATGCATGCACTTGAATGTGCTACCATAAATAATGATGCTAGCACATTTACTATGATGTAAGTGCATGAACCGAGGCATAAACGTGTATATGCAAATGCTAGAGCATGTAGATAAATAATTGAGTGCAACATTAGCACGTGCAATACTTAGGAGATAGAAAAAGTTAAATGGAAGTGTGTGTACTTTGACATAGGTCCATACACTACTACACTAGCACACATACTTTCATGCTAGTGTGATTTATGTAAAATTCTAGTGCACATAACCTAGAAGTGGACAAAATGTGATAAAAAATGGCCAAAGACCCGGTTTTTTTAATTTTCTCCTTCTTTATTGCACTGTAAAGCCTTAAACTTGGACAATAAGGTTAAAAACACAAATAACACACAAATGAAATTAGTTGAGTTAAAAATAAGCTAAAAACAATATTAAAAGTGTGGGATGTCCCACCAAGTGTTCTAGAATATAAGCAAATGAAAGACAAATAATAAACAAATGATGCGAACCTTTCTCCAATATTTTCTTCGCGAACCTCAAGATGAGATTTTCAAGTGCAAACAAACTTTCTAGATGTCTTGAAATGGTTTGATTGTGGATGCTCCAGTTTTATTCCAAATGGAGGAAGAATGCTATGAGAAATTTTGAGCATGAGGATGCATATTTGAATGGAAAATTAGTAGAGGTTTGTTTCAATTGCTTAAAACTTCCAAGGATTATTTCAAGGATATGGCCTATTACTTATAGTGAAAGGAGAGCCATGAATAGTGGATCAAGGTTTGAATGGATTACAAGTTCATAATTGCAATTTCTTGAAATAGCCATTGGATTCATCTATTCAGATTACAAATTTATAGTGGCAATGAATATTTGGATGTTATTCGAGAAGGTGGTTGTATGTGCATTATTGTTGCTTCCACCTTTATAGGATTCTAGAAGTGGAGTGGAGTGAGGTAGTTTGACTTGAGTGACTAGGATAGTGAAGTGGAGTGTGAGTAGATAAATAGATTTATTTCTATTTAAATAACTAATTAAATTAGCTAAGGGATGTGAGTGGGTAAATAACTATTTAATTGAATGAATATTTAGTTAAATTATCCCGTTGATATTGGAGTATGATAAAATTAATTTAATTACTTATAAAATGATGGAATTAAGCATGATATAATTAATTTAATCAATTCTAAAGGGATGTAGATTGGCACATTATGTTAAGGATATAGATATCCAAGGATAGGCAAGAAATAGGCATGTATTTTTAGGGTCTCTAAACTACCATACTTATTAGCGTCATTGGATGTAATATTTTTTTACAAATTTTGATGAAGCATTAGAAATGAGATGTTCAAAAGCGTAGACATGGCATAGAGAAGGAGAAAATACCATCAAGACATAACAAAAAAAAATTACAACTAGAATTGGATAGATTAAAAATACAACAAGAAATATAAAGGAAAGAGGGCTAAGAACAAATTCCCCTCCAAGAGTGGCTCCAAGACCAAAACATTGGTGCATTGTCTATTGTGTCAAAGATCATAGAAAATTGGACTATCCCTACCTCAAGAAAGATAGGAGAGAAACCAAAATTAGTAAACATTCCTTGGGGAAGGAATATAACAACAATACACCACTCGTGGAAAGAACACCATGTGGAATATGTGATCTTTGAGATCAGCACACACAAGATGCATGCCCTCTAATGGAATTAGCACCTTGTAATAACTACTTAATGTATTGTAAAACTCTTGGTTCATTTAACCATTACCATCACACTTTTCCTACTATAGATTTCATGAAGGACCTAAAAGAATACAACATTAGGAGATTAATTGATGCAAGATAACTACTAATATCCATGACACCCGTTAATAACCCGCCTATAAAACATCGGTGCAACCAATGCCATAATACCAAGAATTGGAAATTATGGGACCCTAATAATATCAAGGATACCAATGTGATTTACCACTAGATGGACGTTGATACCAAGGAAAATACTATAATCTAAACTATCAAATCTATGATTAAGGATACATATGAGAATGCAAAGGGGATACAAAGGTGTCTACAAAGATGGATACAATAATTATCAAAGAGGTAGGGGATATTAGGGCTATCAAGGTTTATAATGTTATACAAATAAACAAGGAAGAGACAATAAAAATAATATTGATAAGGAAACATACGAGAGGAGACCCATTAATTATTGCAAGTGTAGAAAGGATTTCCACTTAGTGAGAAATCATATTAAACAATAACTTTGTAGGTTCTTTCATAAAAGGGGAAATCACGACTCATTTATTTTTCCTAAAGAAACTCAAATTTATATAGGAATGATGGAACCAAAATAGAATCATTGGGGAAATATTTAAATAAAAATGTACAACATATCATTGAGATTCTATGAGTTAGGGTTTTTATAGATGACTCAAAAGAAGCACCTTGAATAGTGGAAAAACATCAAACTAGGGTATACGAGTAAAGGTCCATAGTGGGGTATGCTTTGATCCTCATACCATACACTTTGGCCAGTGTAGCTATTTAGAACATAGTTTCCATAGTGATGCTCTATTAGATCATTTCCAATCATTACATTAGCCCAAATCAATACACAAACTATGATATCATCTAATTCCTCTTCTCCTCCTCATTACTAGTGGTTTGTTGGATTATTTATCATTATCTATCTCATTTCATGTATTATCCCGATATTACTGCAATTATCTTAGGAAACTACTTTATTAGGATAATAATCAAGCGGTCACTACACATCCTACAAGAATAAATCATATTCATTTTATCTCTACACATCATAATCAATCTAGTTCTTATCCTATTGAGAAGCAATCCTACATGCAAATCATGCATAATATGTGTGTCTATACAAGTGAATTCAAATTCATACAACGAGAATATAACTCTTTAGTTTTAAAAGTATTCTTAACAACATGATATTCTATATAATCTACTAAATAATGGGTTAATTAATTTTTACCTACTCATTTCTACCCTCAATATTGGCTTATAAAACTCAAAGTTCAACCATTTTTCAATTATCATGGAATCAACTCACATCACGAAAATGATTTATATGCTTTACAATGAAAAATACAACAACATGAGCATAAGGGATTTATTTCATTTTCTACACAACATTCTACTATGCATTCCTCCTCGGTTTGGAAATCTCCATGGGTTCCTAAATATGCTTCATCTATGTCTAGTGAACATAATATACTATTTAATGATGTAACATCTACAATAACACAAGAACCATGTATTCAATAGAAAGTAATAATGATGTATATGATTTGTATTTCTTAACCTCAAAAGCGGCATCACATCCTTATATTGTGCAAACTAAAGAACTATTAATTGTACATGAACTATTTCCCACCACATAGCCATAAATATCAATCGAGCCAACACAAAACCAATATGGGGTAAACACGAGAATGAATTCTACAAACATGTCCAATCCTTCACAAAAATTGAGATAAATTATAACAACATAAGTATCAATGAATTACTTGATGATCTGTGGATCTCTGCAGAATGGGATCATATAGTCCAAATCTTATGTATGTTATTAAACCATCTTCAGGAGTAACATGCAACAAAATCTCACTAGTGCTAAAGAAGATGACTATATTTCACTTGATGCATTACAAATTTCTCAACATCTAGCTCCATAAAGATAGACACAAATGGAAAATTATAGAATAGTCATTTCACTACTATTCCACCATCATTAAGTGTTTCTTCTTCACGCGTATCTCTTTAGCATCACTCATTCCACACATAATCATTCATCACCTCGAGTTCTAGATAGGTTCTACATTGATTTTTATTTTGTGGCTTCTCCCTTTTTTTCAATGGAACACTCTATTTATAGGTTCAACTTGATTGTTGATGGAGAAACTACACATTTGAACCTCATTTTGCACATGCACACACTAGGGGCAACCTAGCTTTCCCACCTTTGGCTACACAATCTATATTGATCAAAAAACTAAAAATCTACATATTTTCCCTCTAGGGATTCTTTGATCACCCTTCCTTCTCTTCATAAAATAGGTTGTCATCTATGCCCAAAAGGGGCCTAATTTTATTTTTAATAAGATAAATACAAACTTTCAAAATATTTTCATCACTCTTGTTTGGTATTCTCTATTGCATGCTTATACTAATTATGTTTCGCATTACTTATCATGTTTACCTTGATACATAGTATGTTATATCATTTTTCTATACACATATGTGTTCATTTGGTACACTAAGTTGAATGTAAGATACACAAATATTGTTTCATGATGCAAGATAGTTGACACTTTTCTTTATAAAATCTTATGCAGCAAATTTATTGGGGGCATCCGGTTTTACTTTTTCTCATACACAAGTACTATTTTTTCTAGTATTTACTACTATAATTTTACTTAATTCACTAAGTATATACATTGTGTCATGTTATTTATTATTCTAACATGATAATGGGTGCTTCATGTGTAGTATCTATATTTGAGGTCACTTCTAAGTTGAGCTCATCTTTATACTATTGCTTGTTTATTGATTTACATGCTTTGTTTGTGTCTTCACTTATCTTTTAGTTATGCCTTGTGTACTTGTTTGATTGATCGTTGGCCTTAATTTCCTTGAGTTTTTTGCAACATCTTGTGGCATCTTGTATGTTATGGTGTTCTATTTTTTCCCTTACATGATTTTTCTTACATCTACTATGTGTTTATGTATTGTTTAATACTAACACATTGCTAGTTTTATACTATATTACTATAAATCTACCATGGTATACACCATGCACGCTACCCTATTCCTCTATAGGAATCTTACAACATGTTGATGTCAGCCACATGTCTTCTTATTTGGGTCGAACTCACATTGCTAAATTTCATGCATCCCAAATGAGGGGTGAAACCATCGGTGATTTTACCCTCGTAACAAGATAGAATCAGGAAATCAAATAACAAAAAAGTAGATCATAGGTACATAAAATAGTTCAAAAACAAAATTAGGTTAGAAAATACACAAGGACCAAACCATACAAAGAGGTCTATAATGTCCAAATGTTTTGGCACATTCCATACACTTTCGTCCTAGGGGAATATTTGATATTTTATCAATTTATACTGACTTCTCAATAGAATCTACAAGAAGTTTACTTAGTTTCAATAACATAATACATGGTACAATTCAAGTTATGGTGATAACATTAGTACATGTAAGTCAACATTGCCCTTAAAATTGTGTCATCATTTACAAATCAATTAGTTTCTTGTTCATCTATAGTCTCAAAATCCATGGGTCTTAGTAAGTGTCAAGGTGATTGTTATCCTTGTAGGTTTGACTTCTCACTTCTCATGTTTTAGAGAAAGGATGTGGAGCAACTTGAAAACTTACTATACATCTCTCTTCACTATGAAAACTACATTTTTAATTATTTCTATTCTCCTTAGCACATTCTACTTGAATAATGATTGCCCCTAAGTCCTTCCAACAAACTCCAACATAAATTTTTAAAAAAACTCCTTGGTAATGGTAGAGGGAGTAATTTCCCACCTCTCACAAAACAATAAGATGTACACTTTCATTTGTTTCACTTTTCTAGTTACATATTATTTTTATCATACTAAGTTCAATATTTTCAAGTTGAAGTTTGATTTCCTATACTATGGACATTGAAAACACTTTTCTCGGTAGGTAATCATCTTGGAAAAACAAACACAACTAGAAAAAATATAAATTCCTAGCACAAGAAAAATGAACTCTCGGTGGAGGAAAAGTTTGTTTACACACTCAAGTGACGTTTCCTTTAAGCACACAATTTTCAATTATATACTTAAAGGGGGTATAAATATATACACTCACTTTATTAATTCATGAATTATAATAAACACAAATTATACAACACTCTTGTAATAGACTACACTTTCTCAATTTGTCCCATCGTGTGTTGGCATGAATGTGCTTATTTTTTCATTGATGTAAAAGGTGTGAGTACATTAATGAAAAATGAGGACGATTAAGAGTGTAAGAGGATGCTTGAAGTGATGATGGCATGGGTAGGAAAGTAGTGGCATGGTTGTAGGAGTGAAGAAGGTGAGACTTGTTTGGCCAAGTAGGCCTAATCATAAGATCTAGTCAACATGGGTAATGGAACATGGAGGATAGATATGCATGGAAGATTTAAAATCATGGAAGAGGCATGGATATCATATTGGGAGTGTGTTGAGACACTCATACAGGTCTCAGAAGTTGATTGCAATGTAAGAGCATAGTTTGTAGGTCTTTATCTAGACCTAGTCTAGGTGCTTAGTGGCCTAATGGAATATTAAGATCAATTGTAGAGGTGTAGGCCCATGATGGAATGCAGAGGAGTGATACATGTTTTATCAATGATGTTAGGGCCTTTAAAGATTTTTGCAGCTAAAGTATGGTGTTTACCTACTCTGTTTGAGGGTCTAAACTAGACCTAATTTCATGACCTAGTTAGGAAAGTCATGGTGGTTGAGTAGATAAAGAGATAATAATGATCTAATAACCATTTGGGAATTTTATAGATATTTTCCTATAGTTGTGGGCTAAATTTCAAGGTTTTATGATGATAATTTTATAAGATATGAAGTTTTGACCTCTACTGAGCTCAAGAAGGTGAGTTTTCTAGCTTGATATGAAATGTTTTGTGTTGATTGGCACATGCAAATTCTTCATGGGTACTTAAGCCTTTTACAGATTTTTATGCATGGTTTTAATAAGTTTTCATAAGTGGAATGAGATCAAATGAGGCCTTGTGCTTTATGAACGAATATTTAAAAGCTATGGTGGTCAAAACCCTAATTAAACCCTAGTTCATGAGCGATAGGAGAAATATTGATGGTATGAGAAAAAATGCATTGAATCATCAAATTTTATGATTGGAGGATGGAAAGGACTCTCCCAAATTTTTGATGGTGGTGGTTTGAGGTCTTGACTATAGGTGGAGCCCACTCAAATATGCATGTTTCAAGAAATTTTGATTTTCTCTTAGGTTTTCCATTTGACCTATGATCTAAATTGGTGTTCTAATTATATGGGAAGATTAGATAAAAAAATTTAAGTAATGTTATCCCGTAAATTTGGCAAGGAAATTTTTGCGATAACCATACCGAAATTTTGTTCCAATCCTCGTTAGGGACCCCTTGCGTTCGGAGCGTTGCTGAAAATCCATTTCCGGAAATCTGGTTTCCCAAACTTAGCCGTTTTTGGTCTTTTTGGCGGCGCATATAATGACTATGCAACATCAAAAGTTGATGCGCCCCCTTTAAGCCTTTGGCGCATGCTTTCATGTGTCAACAGGCATTTTGGTGCGCCTCTCTATGTTGAGGCTTCCCTGCGTGCGCCAAAGCGCATGCGCCTTCCTGTCAACATATCTTATGTCGACACCCCTCTCGGTGCGCCAAAGGCACGCATAACTCCGTGTTTGCATGGCTTTTGGTGCGCCAAGGGCGCATGCTTTCATATGTCGACACTGCTTTTCATGCGCCACTTAAAAGGTTGGTGGCGCATTTATTGCCCCCTCGCCTATATATAGGCGCGTCTGCGCTGTCATTATCACCTGAACAATCACGTGATATTTTCTCTGAGCCTGTCAGCACACCTGCCCCGTCATTTTCAAATCACTTGGTGGACCCGTTTGCGCTTTTTCATCATTATATATCCTAGTAAGAGGTCCTCACTCCTTTTGTGTGTTTTGTGCTTTGGTTTTTATCTGCTGGCTGGCTGTTTGGGTTTAATATAAACTGTGAAATCATGTTTTTATCCCCCTGCTGCTATCTTTTCTTTCCTTCACCATGTCCTTCCCCCCTCTTTCTAGATCTGCTGGGAAGGGGGCTCTGTCCTGAAGTAATGACTCAAAAAATCTTGGTTTAAGCCTCTTCATCACCCAAATGACCCCTTAAAAGAAGCTTAAACCATATGCAAACACCTTAGTGAAGAAGTCATGGCTTGGAAGGAGACTGTATTATTTTCTCTCCTTTGGCGCATCTGTCACCCCTGCAACATGATCAACAGTCGCGCCATTGGCGCACCCACCGTGCCTGTTACAAAAAGAGCAGCTGCGCCCTCATGGCGCACTTCCCTCGCTTGCTGCAAATGCTTACCATGCGCCCTCTTGGCGCATCAAACTTAAGTGCAACATCACAAATTCCTGTGCCCTTTGCGCACACCAGGCCTTTATGCAGGTAGTCTTTCCTATGCGCCAAGTGCAAAACCATAAAAGGCGCAGGCGCATCCTTCATCGCAACAACATCGTGTTGTGCAGACTTTCCATGTGCCGCGCTTGAGTTCCCTTAAGCACGCATGAAAAGCATATGTTACACAAACTCTATATGCGCCTTTGGTGCACCAAAGTTCCATGCAACATGAAAGAGTCATGTCCAGGCGCATCATGTTATTCCGTGTAACATAAAGATTCCATGCACCCTTTACACAAAGAATGCACCCTGCAGAATCTATGTGCCATGCGCCCTTTGGCGCTGATTTAACCCTTGCAACACCCTTTTCCTATGCGCCTTGTCTATTTAGCTCTGCAATCTACAATATCCATGCGCCATGCGCCCTGAGACCTCAAAATTACTAACTCTTTCTTCTATATCAGCAAGTTCATGAAATACCGCGCTTAATTCCACATCTTGTCTCTGAGCGGCAAAGAAGAAAGCAGGCTACCCCCTTTCGGCCGCAGGATGACGATGATGAATAGCTTCTCTTTCTTCTTCTTCTCTCTCTTCTTCGACTTTCTTTTGGTAAATATCTGGAGTATGTTGGCACAAATGATGACATCATCCGTGTTGCACCATGGGATGATGTCATCCATCAAGTTGTCAAAAGTCAACATGACTTTGAGATATTTTGTATATCCTTGTAGATATTTTGTAAATATCTTTGTAAATAGGTGGTTGGCTCCTTTTTGCCTTCTTTTCTTTCCTTCTTCTATAAATACCCCAATGCTTGTTGTATTGGGCATGAGTGGATATCTTTCAGATGAAAAATAGAAGTGAGGAGAAAAGACTTTGAGCTTTTTGTAACCGAAAGAATTATTAATACAATATTTAGACTTTGTCTTTGAATACACATGTTATATGCATTAGATATTTCTTATGTCGGATCGTGTGTTTATTACATTGGATCTGCTTACATTTTATTGTCATTTATTCATCAGTATTGCTTTGTTCGTTTATGCAAGTAGGTTTGGCTCTGTTTACTACCAATCCCAAAACATAAACCCTTCGACCTTTCTGCTTTGGAATTCATTTCTTTTCTTTCTTCGGATCTGATCTTTCTTCATCATCTCTTCCATTCCTTTCTTTCCATAGTCGGAAACACCCTACTGGGATGAGATCCCAAACCCCCGAAGGCAGAATATTGTGAGACTTGCATGATTCCCTCTTTGGTAGAATAGCAATAAACTAGTTTCGCTTTTCTTTGACTCAAAGAGGGCTATGCCCCGCACTGCTGTTGGCTCGTCTATCCATAGATCTACCCAAGCGACAGATTTTCGGACCAACAGTTTTTGGCGACTCCACTGGGGAACGAACAGATCTATCAGATCTATGATAGTGGTAGGATAGAAAATCAGGAAAAATCAGAAAAATCACTATCTATTTGCAAACTTTAACTTTTTTGTCAAAAATCCAAAATTTTGCAAAGATGCTCCGAATTGAAAAATTTTCTTTTGAGATCCATAGATCTGGCCTAGCTGAAGATCTTTAGTTCGCTGAGTTTTTACAAAAATTTGTGTTTTTCCGTAGATCTGAGTTTTTGACAGTTTACCAAAATTTTCAAACTCTTCAAAAGTCAGCTCTAGATCCGAAAATCAGCTTGCTAATCTTCACTATCCTTTTATCCTCGCTGTTATTTGTCATTAACCGCAATCGGTTTTAGAAGAGGATAGTTTTTAAATATTTAAAATAGTACATGCTTTTATTGTTTTTGTCAGAAAAGCCAGAAAATCAGCAAGTACAACCAAAAATAAATTTTAAATCTGCACCAGCGTTCCAGATCTGGAAGGTACGCTGGCAGGTGAGCCATTTACGTGTGGCAGGTGAGCTCATGGAGAAGTCGATCCTACTTTCGATCGGCTTCAAAGGCACAATTTCCAGTGTAAGCACCGACGCACTTTTCATCACTAAGTTGGTGATCGGTCAACCGTGAGCGCCTCACCCCCACGAAAGAGCCGGTTTTCACAAGGAGCCTCTACATCCCTTTGCAGTACTTTATTGCTCAGTGGAACCGCACTCCCAGCCCGCGTTCTTTTTCTAGCTGTCCAGATGGCGGTGCCATGGGGAAATGCTATGGGTCCTCTCGCATTACCACATCCTGTTCACGCGCTCCCTCACGGAAACTGAAAGAATTTTCCCAAATTCGATGGGAGCGGAAACCAAAGCACAGATTCACACATATCTACATTCATCATGTCATGTAGTATCTTGGATGTAACTCACGAAGATGTGTCGGTTTACCTTTTTCTGGAAACTCTATAAGGACCTGCAGCTGAATGGTTTCAGCATTTGCCGGTTGGATCTATTACCAGTTGGGCCACCTTGCGGGATGCTTTTGAAGACAGGTACAAGCCTTCAGAAGATGCATTTGCATTATTATCACGAGATCACTCACCTGAAGAAGGAGGCCAATGAGACCATGCGCGATTTTATCGCCAGGTTCAATGCATTAATCAACCGTGTCCCTGTTGCCATGCTTCCAACACCGGAAAATCAGAAGTGTTTCTTCGTGAACGCTATGAGCTCGAAAGTTAGTTTCTTGCTCCTTCAAGAGCGAGTGGCTACCTTGATTCTCACCCAGGCCGCTGCCATTCGAATAGAAGATAATTTGATAATATCTGGCGAATTGAAAAAGGAATCATCCAAGCCTAAATCTTCGGACCCTTCTCCCACTACTTCATCTGATCCGGTATTTCAAAAGATGGCGAACGACTTACTTGCATTAAAGAAGTAGTTGGCCCAAGCTTCTCCCAGTTCCTCATACCGGGATATTCCACGGAGGAACTTCATTTCCAACAATGTTCCTCAAAGGCGCTTACCTGCAACTGCTCCGCGGTTGGCGCTTGAGGCTCCTCCGGTCAACGCTCTAGCCGAAATCGAAGAAGAGGAACAAGATTATGAAGAACCTTCGTCTCAGGGTGAAGATGATCAAGATGTCGGTGAGCCGACTGGTGACTCTACTATCGGGTATATGGAATTTGATGAGGAGGAATCTGATGAAGAAGAGGGTACCCAGGGCTATGCAAGTGGACAATCATATGTTGTTTTTACCCGTTCGCAAGGAAAAGAAGCAGAGGTCGCTGCCCATGTGTAGAAGGAGAAGGCCATGTCAAACGTGCCTCCAACCATTGCTAAAAGAGGTAATCCTCTCCCTACTCAACTCCTGTTAAGTCTTTTACAGGGAAATCTTTTCCCCCCATCTCTCCTCCAAATCAGCCCTCTCATATTCCTATCAAGACCAGTAATCCTACTCCACCATCACGAAGTGAGGGACTCATTCCTTCACCGGCCCAACCCTTGGCCGCATTTGACATCATAGACCATGCAAAAAAGACCAAGATCCAAATTTCCTGACATCGGCCGAGTACCTCCAAAGTCAAATCCGAATGGACTAGTAAGATTGACCAAGTATATTTAAAGCCAAGAAATATTGTGTTATATCTAATCAAAGTGTCAGCAGGAATTTTGATGCACCTCTCTATGTTGAGGCTTCCTGCGTGCGCCAAAGCGCATGCACCCTCCCGTCAACATATCTTATGTCGACACCCCTCTCGGTGTGCCAAAGGCGTGCATAACTCCGTGTTTGCATGGCTTTTGGTGCACCAAGGGTGCATGCTTTCATATGTCGACACTGCTTTTCATGCGCCACTTAAAAGGTTGGTGGCGCATTTATTGCCCCCTCGCCTATATATAGGCGCGTCTGCGCTGTCATTATCACCTGAACAATCACGTGATATTTTCTCTGAGCCTGTCAGCGCACCTGCCCCGTCATTTTCAAATCACTTGGTGGACCCGTTTGCACTTTTTCATCGTTATATATCCTGGTAAGAGGTCCTCACTCCTTTTGTGTGTTTTGTGCTTTGGTTTTTATCTGCTGGCTGGCTGTTTGGGTTTAATATAAACTGTGAAATCATGTTTTTATCCCCCTGCTGCTATCTTTTCTTTCCTTCACCATGTCCTTCCCCCCTCTTTCTAGATCTGCTAGGAAGGGGACTCTGTCCTGAAGTAATGACTCAAAAAATCTTGGTTTAAGCCTCTTCATTCACTGCCTCTGGTCCTATTTGTCACGACCAGCGATGAGTGGTATTCCGATATTGCTTTCTTCCTCACCTACGGCGAATGCCCAGCTCACCTAACTGTAAAGGAGAAGCACACTATAAAGCTCAGAGCAGCGAAATATGTCATCTGGGATGACGGTTTATACAAACGTGGGATAGATGGTGTCTTCTTGCGATGTGTCGACAAGCCACAAGCGATGTGTGGGTGAAGTTGCTTGAAAGTTTTCATAATTCGGCCCGTGGAGGCCATTTTCCTCTTCCATGACAGCACACAAGATCATCCAAGCCGTGGTACTATTGGCCGAGCGCTTTTCAAGATACTGACTACAGGTAGCAAAGTGTGAACCTCAGAAAATATTAAATTGGCCAAGCCCAAGATGGCTACTTTTCCTCGAGGCCGTGATTTGTCAACGAACCATTCAGAAGTGGGGAATTGATTTTATCAAGGCACTCAATCCCCAATCGAGTCTTTGGACATAGTTATGTCCTTACAAGCATTGTGGGACATTACTTCACCAAGTGGGTGGAAGCCATACATGTGGCCAAACATGCCACTTTTGAGGTTGTTTGCAGTTTCATGTCAAGGCAGGCATTTTGGTGGGAGACCTCTTTGTCAAAAGAGGTGGGAAAAAGTTCGTCCTTCGATAAAAGCTAAGCAAAGAAATTTCCAGGTGGGAGACCTCGTCCTTCTATGGGACAAGCGAAGAGAGCCAAAAGGCATGCACGGAAAGTTTGACTCCCTGTGGAGAGGACCTTTCAAGATCAAGCAGCTCAATGGAGAGAATAGTTTCTATCTCTCATATCTGGATGGAACCGAACTCCCGCTTCCCTACAACTGGCTAGCATCTGAAGATCTTCAAGAAGTAGAGCTTGCTCTCTTCTTTGTACAGTTTTCTTTAGTTGTGTGTTTGTTTTCGTCGTGTGTTTGCTTTCTGTTTGTTGTGTGTTTCCTTTGTTCTCCCTCCGGTCACCCTTGTTTTTGACTCTGTTACCCAATGGATAGGCACATGAGATCTGGGATTCTCTACCCCGAGTTTGCTCAGGGATAGTCCCCAGAAAGAGCCAGCTGTTATCCCGTAAAATTGGCAAGGGCAATTTTACAGATAACCATACCAAAATTTTGTTCCGATCCCTCGTTAGGGACCCCTTGCGTTCGGAACGTTGCAAAATCCCTTTCCGGGAAATCTGGTTTTCCAAACTTAGCCATTTTTGGTCTTTTTGGGCGCATATAATGACTATGCAACATCAAAAGTTGATGCACCCCCTTTAAGCCTTTGGCACATGCTTTCATGTGTCAACAGGCATTTTGGTGCGCCTCTCTATGTTGAGGCTTCCCTGCATGTGCCAAAGCACATGCGCCTTCCTGTCAACATATCTTATGTGCGACACGCCCTCTCTCGGTGCGCCAAAGGCACGCATAACTCCGTGTTTGCATGGCTTTTGGTGCGCCAAGGGCGCATGCTTTCATATGTCGACACTGCTTTTCATGCACCACTTAAAAGGTTGGTGGCGCATTTATTGCCCCCACTTTATATATAGGCGCTGTCATATTGTCATTATCACGAACAATCACGTGATATTTTCTCTGAGCTGTCATCAGCACTTGCCCGTCATTTTCAAATCACTTGGTGGACCCGTTTGCGCTTTTTTCATCATTATATATCCTAGTAAGAGGTCCTCACTCCTTTTGTGTGTTTTGTGCTTTGGTTTTTATCTTGGCTGGCTGTTTGGGTTTAATATAAACTGTGAAATCATGTTTTTATCCCCCTGCTGCTATCTTTTCTTTCCTTCACCATGTCCTTCCCCCCTCTTTCTAGATCTGCTGGGAAGGGGACTCTGTCCTGAAGTAATGACTCAAAAAATCTTGGTTTAAGCCTCTTCATCACCCAAATGACCCCTTAAAAGAAGCTTAAACCATATGCAAACACCTTGGTGAAGAAGTCATGGCTTGGAAGGAGACTATATTTTTTTCTCTCCTTTGGCGCATCTGTCACCCCTGCAACATGATCAACAGTCGCGCCATTGGCGCACCCACCGTGCTCTACAAAAGAGCAGCTGCGCCCTCATGGCGCACTTCCCTCGCTTGCTGCAAATGCTTACCATGCGCCCTCTTGGCGCATCAAACTTAAGTGCAACATCACAAATTCCTGCGCCCTTTGGCACACCCAACACCTATCCAGCAGTCTTTTCCTATGCGCCAAGTGCAAAACTATAAAAGGCGCAGTGCGCCCCTCATCGTAGCAACATCATGTTGTGCAAACCTTTCATGCGCCGTGCCAAATTCCCTTAAGTGCGCCAAAAGCATATGTTACACAAACTCTATATGCGCCTTTGGCGCACCAAAGTTCCATGCAACATGAAAGAGTCATGCGCCACGGGCACACCCTGTTCCCATGTAACATAAAGATTCCGTGCGCCCTTTACACAAAGAATGCACCCTGCAGAATCTATGCGCCATGCACCCTTTGGCGCTGATTTAACCCTTGCAACACCCTTTTCCTGTGCGCCTTGTCTATTTAGCTCTGCAATCTGCAATATCCATGCGCCATGCGCCCCGAGACCTCAAAATTACTAACTCTTTCTTCTATCAGCAAGTTCATGGAATACCGCGCTCAATTCCACATCTCGTCTCGAGCAGCAAAAGCAGGCTACCCCCTTTCGGCCGCAGGATGACGACGATGAATAGCTTCTCTTTCTTCTTCTTCTCTCTCTTCTTCGACTTTCTTTTGGTAAATATCTGGAGTATGTTGGCACAAATGATGACATCATCCATGTTGCACCATGGGATGATGTCATCCATCAAGTTGTCAAAAGTCAACATGACTTTGAGATATTTTGTATATCCTTGTAGATATTTTGTAAATATCTTTGTAAATAGGTGGTTGGCTCCTTTTTGCCTTCTTTTCTTTCCTTCTTCTATAAATACCCCAATGCTTGTTGTATTGGGCATGAGTGGATATCTTTCAGATGAAAAATAAAAGTGAGGAGAAAATACTTTGAGCTTTTGTAACCGAAAAAATTATTAATACATTATTTAGAATTTGTGCTAAATACCTATGTTATATGCATTAGATATTTCTTATGTCAGATATGTGTGTTTATTTTGTTGGATCTGCTTCTGTTTTATTGTCATTTATTCATCAGTATTGCTTTGTTCGTTTATGCAAGTAGGTTTGGCTCTGTTTACTACCAATCCCAAAACATAAACCCTCTGACCTTTCTGCTTTGGAATTCATTTCTTTTCTTTCTTCGGATCTGATCTTTCTTCATCATCTCTTCCATTCCTTTCTTCTCGGGTCAAAATGAAACACCCTACTGGGATGAGATCCCAAACCCCCGAAGGCAGAATATTGTGAGACTTGCACAGATTCCTGCTGGTAGAATAGCAATAAACCAGTTTTGCTTTGCTAACTCAAAGAGGGGCTATGCCCTACACACTGTTGGCTCGTCTATCCATAGATCTGCCCAAGCGACAGATTTTCAGACCAACAAGTAATTTCATAGATTTTTAATCTCTTTTTAGGTCTACACATGTCCAAATGTGAAGATTGGTTTTAGACCTAATGGGAGTCTTTAGCAGGCATGGAGAAAGAAGGTTCTTGGGCATGTGTGGCCTAAGTTGATGAGTATAATGAATATTTATGTGTTTTAAAAATCCAATATTACATGATTCATGATTTTTGGTGTCTACAAGTCATACATTTTGCAAGGTTGAGGTCACAAGTTGACCTATTTGACAAGGTTTCAGGATAGTATAGGTACTTTGATGAAATTGGTTTGAAAGACCAATATATTGGATTGTTTCTTGATTCATAACCATTAGAGAGTGATGAGGGGTTAAATTTTATCTTATTCCATGAATTTATATGTCTTGAAAGTGTCATCACATGTGTGAGAAGGTTAAGTTTCCAAGACTAGTTTTTAGGAAGCATATGTAGCTTGAAGGAAAAAATTGTTTTAATGGATTTGTGGATTGAGTCAAGATGTATAACATGGTTTAAAGTTTTACTTTGGTCAGTAACTTTCCAATTAGTGGTTTCATTCCATAATTGAGGTGTTTTGTGAGAGCTTGGTCTTGGTCTTCATGTTTGAAGAGGTGGTCTTTTGGAAGTGCTCGGAATGAGTAGGAATCAATCCTACTTGGAGGGGTCATGGATGATGCAGAGTTTCTTGATCCTATCGAAGGTTTTGATAGGATTTAATTAACATGTATGAATATTTTAGAGTCATGATGGATCTATTTTTTTCCTTGGAGTCCATATTACATTCATCGGAGGGAAAGATCTTGTTTTAGGTCTAGTTGTGCTCGATTGAGTGTTTTAGTCCATTTCGACCTATATGGGTCTTTAATATGATGTTTTAGTTGTATTTTGGTGTTTTTATGACCGAAATTAATGGTCATGGCCGACCTAATGTGTTTATAATCAAGATTTGTGTATTTAAGTACAATGTATTTACTCATTGTGACTAGTTGTGTGAGAGAGGAATGTGCGAGCTAAAAGAGTGTGTGAAAGAGGTACGAGGGAATCAAGATAGACCTGAAATAAGGTATGAATTATTGAGAATATTTTAGGAATGAGTGTGTAAGTTTATTAGACCTAGAAAACAAGAGAAAGTGTATTTTTAGTGAAGAAGGAGAAAGTGTGTTTGTGAAGGGTTTTGAAGTGTGTGAGCTAAATTTGTGATCACAATTTGTTGTAAGATCAATATACATAGTTGATATTCATCATTAGGTGGTTGAGTGGGTTTTTGATCACATTGGGGGTAGTAGCCTCCTTGTATAGTGGGTGTTATACTAAATAGGGGTGGGTGCTCCTTGTGAAGTGGGTGTTTCACTAAACAAATCTTGTGTGATGTGTCATATTCATGCAAGTATTTTGAATTGAGTAATATATTCAAAAATTTAGTGGATTTTCTTTTCCTTTAGGGTTTCCCACTTTAAATATTATGTTCTTGTTTACTCTCTTGGTTTATAATCTTAAGCTCACATTAATGCATGGTTGAAAGGTTAATGGTTTACAAAAGTTACTTACTGATTAGATGAATGTTTTTAATGTTTGATTCTGTCCCCAGCCTTCCCCCCTCTTAGTCCATTTTGATTCTAACAATTATTATCATAACTAGGTCCTTTTGAATAATTTTAATCACTTGAAGGATATATTTTTTAAGAACTAAAATGGCGAGTCAATAGAGTGGCACTTCTACCAGAAAAGATCCCTTGTTTGATGGATTAAACTATGCTTTTTGGAGCATTAAGATGAGGACTCACATCATGTCCTTAGGATGTGACATTTGTAAATTCATATATATTTTAGAGATAGGAATGGTTTGGGGTTCAAGGATGACCTCAAAGGTAAAGAAGTGATGCA
The DNA here is from genome assembly GCA_018340775.1 of Taxus wallichiana var. yunnanensis. Lineage (NCBI taxonomy): Eukaryota > Viridiplantae > Streptophyta > Pinopsida > Cupressales > Taxaceae > Taxus > Taxus wallichiana. Next base: position 34,918,613 of record CM031241.1, on the reverse strand, counting down.
AGATGACATTGTTCCAAGAAAATTAGTGGAAGGTCCAAGCATCAAAGAGGAGTATAAGGAGAGAAATTTCAAAGACAATGTGAAGACAAAGTCTATGAGGCAGCCCAATGCATCAAGGTATGAAAAATCCTTTAATGGATATTATTATACTTGTAATGGATTTGGACATAGAGAAAAGGAGTGTAGGAGGTTTTTCAAAGATGATCACCCATGGAGGGATAATAGAGATGAGAAATCAAGGAATGTTACTTGTTGATTATGCTAAAATGTAAAAATAATAGCCTTATCTAATGCAAGTTTGTGCATTTTGTGGCTAACTCCCTTCATTCTTCCCTCTCTTGTGCCTTAGTCATAATTTTTTTGCTTTTCAAGCACTCAAGACCTTCTAGAAATGGCACCATTGGATAGATATTTTTCTCAGCTTTCCAGAAAGGTAAAGTTTTCCTCCTAACTCCATGTATTTTTGAAGTTATGGCTCGGTGGAGATTTTGTGGGAAATTTTCCCTGAAAAGCCCGAGCCAATAAGATGAGGCCACGTGTCCTCGGAAGGGCGGAGGTGGAGGTAAACTTGGAATTTTTACCAAGTGTTTGGAAAAATTTCAGAAGGAATTTTCACCCCCAGGCCCGTCGAGCGAATTGGATCGTGCCACGTGTCCAAGGGGAAGAAATTAGAAAAATTTCCTAAGGGTTGGCACATGTGAAAAATCTCCGAAAGGCCACGCATCGAATCAAATGTGCCACGTGTCCTAGGGGAAAGGACCACGAGAGGGAAAATTAAAATTTGGTGAAGTGTTTTGGTTAGGTGAAAGGAGAAATATTGGCCCAGGCCACGCCACCGAGGGAGTCGGGGTGCGAAAAGATTTTTCTTTTTCCCAGTGAGATCAAGCCACGTGTCTCGGGCAGGGTCAGTGGAGCTTGCCACGGCGGCGGGCGAAAGGGGAAATTGGGAATTTTTCCCAAGGTAAAAAGCAAAGGAAAGTTTTGCCCCTAAGGCCCACTAGCGAATAAGAGCTCTTGCCACATGTGTCCCAAGATAGGTGGAATGCGGGGAAAGTTGGGAATTTTCCCAAAAAAAATCAAATGAAATTTGAAAGGAAAATTCCCCCAAAGCGCGAGCCAATGGGATCTTGCCACGTGTCCATGTGGTGGCAAAAAAATGCAAGACAGGCCCAGGGGAAAATAAAAGGAAAAGCCCACATCAATAGGGTTTTACCACGTGTCAATTTCGGGAAAATGGTCAACAAGTGATGGAAAATTTAAGAGAAGATGCCCGTGGTGAATCATATCATGCCACGTGTCCTCAGGTCATCGGCCCGGTGGAGAATTTTGGAAAATTTTCCAATGGCCAAAACGGTGGAAAATGAAGCGCAGAAGGCCGCATCCAATCAGAATCATGCCACGTGGCACCGGAGTGGTGGGGCATGGAGATTTTGGGAAATTTTCCCAAATGCAAAAAGTGGGAAAATTTCAAATTTTTGGCCCGTCATCCCGTTTTGGCCCTATTTTGCCCTAAATTTTCAAATGACCATAACTTTCGATCCAGAGCTCGGTTTTCACGTTCTTTATATCAATGGAAAGCTGGTGAAATTATCTACATGATTCTGGGCTCAATTTTGTATTTTGATGGATTTTGGAGAGAGAAAATTAAAAAACACCTCTGGCACGTGGTAATCAACAGAAATGACGTTTCAACCACCATTTTTAATGAAGAATGGCTCGCATTCTCTCCCAGCATGGTGAAAAATGTCAGGGAATGGACCTTTAAGGATGCCCATGTTGTTTTATTGCATTTTGGTTGGTGGTTGAAGCTCCTCTCACATTTTCCACATTTCTCTCTCTGGGCTCATTTTTGCATTGTAAAAGCCAGATTTGGCTCATTTTGAAGGGTTGGACATTTTTCATGTATTACAGGCTCCCTTTTCACCTTGAAAAAGTGATTTTGTGGAATATCAGACCTCTTCCAAGATTGTAACATGTTTTCTACCTCTCAGATGTTGTAATGCATGTGTTTTTGATATTGGAAATGACAATGCAAGCTCTGTGAATGAGTTCAATCCTCTGTTTGTGTTGTTTGCTTCATTTCTGACCTTTCATTACATTTTATCAGTTTTGTGCATGATGTTTTGTTGCATTTCTATGATCTGTGTCAATTTTTAGAAGTAAAGAATGTTCACCACTCCTTTGGTGTATCACCTCATTAGTCTTAGTTTTATTTCTTTTGCATTCTATCTCTGTCCCCTTGGAATTTAGAGTAGGATTTTGAGTTTAAACCCTCTACAACTTCAAGTAATACACACTGATTAGAGGTTGAGGAACCGACCTCTAACCTAGAGATTCTTTTCCCATTTTACAAGTCCCACACTTGGGGAAAAGATTGATGTTGTGCAATCACACTTTGGATGTCCAAAATGTCAAACTAGAAATCGATCAACATCAGGGGTGTTGCTGATTTGCACCAATAGTTTTGGCATGCCCGGTGGGACCTTAGAGGTCTTCATCTTCATTGCAACAAAATTGATGTGCATTTGTTGCAAGTTTCTTGCTTAAAAGAGCCTAAATTACACATCTGGCGACTCGAAGGAAGAAGAATCAACTGGTTTTAGTAGTGCAGACCTGAAAACTCATGAGAAGAATCACCACAAGGTCAAGAGTTGGAGAAGAAGAGGTGTTGTTTGAGTATCTACAATTATCTCAAGAAGAAGGAAAAAGAGGAGGAGAATTCAAAGGTCTCCATCTCCACCAAACAGAACTCTATCAACTCCTCCCACTGGTAGGCCTTTCATTCAATCAACAAGGGTTCTAAGGCCAATTAGAAATGGCACAACACAACCCCTATGTCAATTTCTTTAGTGGCAGCAGCCCACTTGCTCTCAATGCACAAAATCAATCCAGTTGCAGCATTGAAGAACATTCCATACTTTTTAGAGAGAGAATCGGACCACTCTGGTGATCATGTCGAGGATATTGCTAATATTTTGTAATCCATGAGATTAATGAGATGCGAGATTCTTTGTCAAACTCTTTGGCATCTTCATTCAAAGGGAAAGCTTTGCAATGGTTCAGGAGTCTTGCCTTAGGTTCTATCCAAAATTGGAACCAGCTATGTATAGCCCTCCATGAGCAGTTTGGAGAAAAGGGAGATAACTTGTCCCTTTTGGAACAGTTGACAACCATCAAGAGAGCTCCCAATGAGCAGCTGACTGACTTCAACTTCAGGTTTCAAATGACTTGGGAGAGAATTCCAGTGGTAGTAAGGCCAACAAGTAGAAGGTGCTTTTCTATATTACCTTAAAGCTCTAAATTCTGATATTTCTATGTTAATTCAATCCATGGGGGCACAACTATCCCTGTTGCTTATAGCATTGCCATTAGAGCTGAAAATTGTTTGATTCAAGTTGGCAAGCTAGCTCCTAGGCCTCTAATGCCATTGTATCCAAGTTTAGAGAGCCAAGTACTAGTCAAGTGCCTATTTTAGCTCCTATTCCCACTCCTAGAAATCAGAATTCAAGTGAAGCTTCTACTTCATCTTCTAGTGCCTCAAATGAACTTCAAGAAGTCATGAAGCAATTGCAAAATTTAGGCAATGAGCTGGTTACACTCAAGAGGCAGCAAGCCCAAGGTTTTAGACCTTCTTTCCAGCCTCAAGCTTAGCCTAACAGGTAGCCATACCAGCCTCAAAGACCACCCAATCCAGTTGCAAATCAAAATCAAGCAAGACCTCCTACCAATAGACCATTTCAGCCCTATAATCCCAATGCTACATCTGCCTCTAAAGCAATAGTGCCAGTGTAAAACAACATAGCTCAAGAGTATGATTGGTGTTTCCCATGCAATGAACCTCACAACCAGTCTATGTGTTTCAACGGTGCCTTAAATCAAGCATTAATGGTGACAACTACTGGTGTGGAGGGTGAAGGGAGTCAAGGAAATAACCAACAACAAGAAACATTCCAGCAACAATCAGCTCCAAATGATACCACACTTGTAAACTGGTAGGAAGAAGATTTTTGTGGCATGAATCAAACAATCTCCCAAAGTGTTGCAGCCAACACAAGGTCAAAAAGGAGAAATTTGGGTGAAGAACAACCATTGGCTCCAAGTAATCCACAACCTTCTACCACTCCACAAATTATTGGCAAACAAAATGTAGTTCCAAACATGCAAGGACTGCCTAAAACAGCTCCTAGGCCAACTCAAATGCTAGTTGTTGCTGCCCATGTGCAAGGAATGAATGTGTAGGCCAAGGGACAGCAGAGAGATGCTTCATCTCCATTCAACATCATTGATCAGATGAAGAAGACAAATGTAAACATATCAATGTGGGAATCACTATCCATCCCAGGCCAAAGAGATTTGCTACAAGCTGCCATGAAGGACTAGTCAACTTCAAATCAGCAGGTCCAAATGCAAGAGAAGGTACTCACAAATGCTTCCCAGCCTGAGGGGAATCATGGAGGACAGCAAGGTAAAATGTTGAAGCCCCCTCCATTCTATGTTTCATTGATCATTGGAAACCAATTAGTACACAATTGCATGATTGATTAGGGCAAGTAGTTTAGTAATGCCCAAGAAAATAGCTGATCAGTTGGGGCTTCAATATGAAGTCATATCCAAAGGGGTAGTGCAATTGGATGGGACAGCAGTAACAATGAGTTGGAGTGATAAAAAACTTGAGTCTTACTTTGCATGCATGCCCCAACGTTGTTGTTTTGCAAGATGTCTCGGTAATAGATCTTCCACCACTCTTTGCCCTATGTTTGTCAAGGGATTTCATAGCTAAGATTGGAGGTTATTTATCTATTGATTGGTCACACATGTTGTTCAGAACAAGATATGGAACTAAAGCCACAATCAGATCTGAACCTATTGCAAACTTTCACATTGAGCCTCACACTCCAAGCCAAATCAATACCAATTGTTCAGCGTTTGATCAAGAAGATTATCCAAGCACTGATGAAGCTGACACCAAGGTTGGAAGCATCCCAGATTTGACTCTTGATGAATGGGCAAGCAAGGTGCATGCTTTTGATCCTTATCAAGAAATAGAAGAATCTGAGCTAGGAGTCTATTGCATGCATGAAGAAAATCAGCCTATTCCTAGCATCACCAAGCCAGACCACAAGGATGACAATGAGGTATGGCAGTTGTTTTTGATGGATCAAGGAGTAGAAAAGGTGTGGGGGGGAGCTATGCTTGTTTCACCTCAAGGAGTTAAGTATTATTCAGCTTTTAGATTTCAGTTTGCATGCTCTAATAACACTGCTGAATATGAAGCTTTGATACAAGGATTGCATTGGTCAATCAAGAGAGGAATAAAGAACTTGCAAGTCTTTGGTGATAGTGAGTTGATTGTCAACCAAGTTAAGGGGCAGCATGCTGCCAAGAATGATCTGCTCAAGTGCTACAAAAATAGGGTGTGGGACCTCATTGAATATTTTGAGGCTTTGGCATCAAATCCATTCCTAGAAAAGAGAACCAAGCTACTGACAGGCTTGCAGTAGTTGGAGCAGCCTTTGATGTTGTTGAAAGCATCAAAAAGGACAAAGTACAAGCCAAACATCCATGTGATTGTAAGGCCTTCAGTGCCAGACAACAATGTAAGTTGGCAAGTGTTTGAAAGTGATCAACAAATCATCCATTTCTTGCAAGAAGAGGCTGAGTTCTCAGCTAAAAATCAGGAAAAGTTGGAGCAGCAGTATGGTGACCAAGTGGTACAGCTGAGAACCAACAAACTACCAAAGGGACTTATTACTTTGGAGTCCATTTTCAATCCTAATGATCAGTTTAGGAAGGAGAAAGCAAACATCCAAGTCAAGGGAGAAGATTCAGTGTCCATCTTGGTGGAAGAAGGCAAATCACTCCAAGTTGGTAAAGTGACAACTGAGCAAGAAAGGTATGAGTTCATACAGCTTTGTCAAGAATTCCCTGATGTGTTTGCTTGGAGCTATGAAGATTTGAAAGGTTTTAATCTCGAGTTAGCTCAACACACCATTGAATTGGATCCAAGTACTAAACCCATCAGGAAAAAACAAAGGCCAGTCAATCCACACATGGAGCCTCTCATGAGAAAAGAATTGAATAAGTTGATAGAGTCAAGTATCATATTCCTATCAAGCATTCTAGTTGGGTAGCCAACTTGGTTCAATTAGAAAGAAGAGTGGAGAAATCAGATTGTGTGTTGACTTGAGAGATTTGAATAGAGCATCTCTCGAGGATCATTATCCACTTCCTTCCATGGAGCAAGATTTTACAAGTTGTTGCTTTGGCTCGAGAGGTTTTCATTACTTGATGGCTATTGAGTACAATCAGATTATGGTGAAAGAAGAGGATCAGTTCAAGACAGCCTTTCTGACCAAATGGGAACTTATGCATACGGGAAAATGCCATTTGGGTTGTCCAATCTTGGAGCTACTTTCAAAAGAGCAATGGACATGGTGTTCAAGGATTTGATTAACAACATGGTGCTGATATATCTTGATGATATCACTATTTTTTTCAAAAAAATAGTAGACCATCTCTTTCATTTGAGACAAGTGTTCTAAAGGTGCAGAAGATTTGGAGTATCCTTGAATCCTAAAAAGTGTATTTTTCTAGCCCATGAAGGAAAGCTCCTTGGCCACATTGTCTCCAAAGAAGGATTAGCAATTGATCCAGAAAGAGTTGAAGCCATAAGAGCACTACCATTGCAAGCCACAAGAAGGCCCTTCAAAGTTTCTTGGGGAGAATAAATTTTGTTTAGAGGTTTGTCCCAAATTTTGCAGCCCTAGTCAAGCCTATCACCAAGATGTTAAAGAAAAGCATAGCTTTCAAATGGATAGTAGAAGGAAAGGAAAGTTTTGAAGCAATCAAAGAAGCCATCTCTCAAGCCCCAACTCTCATTAACCCAGATTTCTCCAAGGATTTCATCCTCTATGCATTTGGGGGTGATGATACTATTTCTACAATTTTGGTACAACAGAACAAAGACAATGATGAGCAGCCAATTGCTTTCTTCAGCCAAATCCTGGAGGACTATGAGGTGAGGTATTCTTTCATTGAGAAGCATGTTCTTGTAGTAATCAGGAGCTTGAAGAAATTCAAGCATCTAGTTTCAAACAACAAGGTTCAATTGCTGGTTTCTCATGTGGGAGTTAAAGACTTCCTCCTCAACAAAGACCTAAATGAAAAGAGAGCAGGTTGGATTACTCGTGTCATGGAGTATGACATTGAGATCAAAGTCACCAAGTTGGTTAGAGGAAAAGGATTGTGTGAGCAGCTGGTCTTGAATAAACACAAGGAAGCATGCAATGAGAAGGAGGTTGTTTTGGCGTTGCAAGACAGCCATGAGCAAGGAAGCACTCAAGAGGAAAATAATGGTGTCCTCACTCCTTGCTGGACCCAAGACATAATGCACTTCCTAAGCATAGGTCTATGCCCTCTAGAGATGAACAAGACCAAAAGAAGACACTTCAGATTGCGAGGTTGTCCCATATGCCCTTGTTGATGGTGTTTTGTTGAAAAGGGATGTGAATGGAGTCTTTCTTTGAGATGCATTGGTACAAATCAGATTCACGGGGTGTTGGAAGAGTTCCATGGTGGATCAGGTGGTGGTCATTTTGCCAAGAGTGATAGCTCTAAAGATCATGAGGGCTATTATTATTATTGGCCCAAGATTTTCAGTGATTGTTATGCATGGATCAAGAGGTGCAAGAATTGTGCATTCTTCACGGGTAAGGAGAGGCTAGCTGCCCTTCCATTGCATCCAATTTCAGTTGACCAACCATTCATGCAATGGGGTTTGGACTTCATTGGAGTCATTAATCCAAATTCAAGCCAAGGGCACAAATGGATTCTAATAACAACAGATTACTTCACCAAGTGGACTGAAGCGTAGTAGCACTCAAGGAAGCAAATGAATCTAGCATCCTGGACTTCTATGAGGGAATAGCAACCAGATTTGGCATACCTACTACAATAATATCAGATAATGCATTGGCATTCATTGGGTCAAGGTAACTGAATGGGCTGTCAAGAATGGGATCTACCTAAGCACTTCATCAAATTATTACCCTCAGGGTAATGGCCAAGCTGAATCTACAAACAAGAACTTGTTAAGGATCATTAGGAGGACTCTTGATGAAAATCAGAGGTCTTGGCATACTAAGTTGAAATCAGCCTTATGGGCTGATAGGATAACTCCCAAGAGATCTACAGGTAACTCTCCATTCAAGCTTGTTTATGGAAGAGAGGTAATTTTGCCCATGTCACTTGAGTTGCCAACATTGGAACTCATGAAACTTGATTGGAGTTGTTGGAGTTTGGACCCATGGAGGTTAGATATGTAGAATTGATGGAGCTCAAGAAATAGAAATCAGGCATCCCAAGCAATGGAGAAGGATCAAGCTTTGATCAAGAAGACCTTTGATAGAAAGGCCAAGGATAGATCTTTCCAAGTTGGAGATCTAGTGTTAAAATGGGATGCAGACAGAGCAAAACCGAGGAGGCATTCAAAATTTGATGCCATTTGGAGTGGCCCATACATGGTCACAAAGTGTAAGGACAACAATGCCTTCCAATTGTCTTCATTGGATGGTGAAGAATTGTAGATTCCAGTCAATGGAATCCATCTGAAGCATTGCTACTGAAGGAAATTCTCCACCTTGTACATATTAGCTTAGGTTTTCATTCCTCCAAGTGCTTATGCACATTGTTTTGTTGTAGATTAGCTTTGCTTTCCCTAAGTGCTTTGGCACAAGCTTGCTATTCAAGAAATGTGTTTTAGGCCTTGCTCCAATCAGATGGTGTTCTACCCTCCATCTTCCTCCTTGCAGTGTTCTAATCAGTTGGGGTACCAAGCTAGAGAATTTAATGACTCCATGCCCAATGGATTGTTTCAGGCAACTAGTAACTTCATCCAGCAGGTAGATGACCCCTCTGAGTCACCAAAATTGTTATCCAAAATGAGCCCCTTGCACATTTTGTGGCTAACTCCCTTCATTCTTCCCTCTCTTGTGCCTCAGTCATAATTTTTTTGCTTTTAGGCACTCAAGACCTTCTGGAAATGGCACCATTGGATAGAGATTTTCTCAGCTTTCCAGAAAGGTAAAGTTTTCCTCCTAACTCCATGTATTTTTGAAGTTATGGCTCGGTGGAGATTTTGTGGGAAATTTTCCCTGAAAGGCCCGAGCCAATAAGATGAGGCCACGTGTCCTCGGGAGGGAGGGCGGAGGTAAACTTGGAATTTTTACCAAGTGTTTGGAAAAATTTCAAAAGGAATTTTTCACCCCAAGGCCCGCTAATGAATTGGATCGTGCCACGTGTCCAAGGGGAAGAAATTAGAAAAATTTCCTAAGTGTTGATCAAAAAAATCTCGAAAGGACCCAGGCATCCAATCACATTGTGCCACGTGTCCTTAGGCTAAAGGAGTGGCGGAGGGTGGAGGTAAAATTGAAAATTTGGTGAAGTGTTTTGGTTAGGTCAAAGGAGAAATATTTTGGCCCGAGGCCCCAGCCCAGATGAGATCAAGCCACGTGTCACGTGGCTCGAGGGGTCGGGGGTGGAAAAGATTCTTTCTTTTTCCCAAAGTGTAAAAAAAAATGAAAAGGAATGTTTAGCCCCCAAGGCCCCCATGAATGAATAAGAGCTCGCCATGTGTCCCAAGACCGGTGGAATGTGGGAAAGTTGGGAATTTTTCCCAAAGCAAAATCAAAAGGAAATATTGAAAGGAAAAAAGTCTCCGCCCCAAACTTGAATTTTTCCCAAAGCCAATGGGATCTTGCCACGTGTCCTGTGGTGAAAAATGCAAAGCGAGGCCGCGTAGGGAAAATAAAAGGAAAGCCCCATGTCAATAGGGTTTTACCACATGTCCACTCAGGGAAAATGGTCGAGCAGATGGAAAATTTAAGAGAAGATGCCCACGGTGAATCATATCATGCCACGTGTCCTCAGGTCATCGGCCGGCGGAGAATTTTTGGAAAATTTTCCAATGGCCAAAACGGTGGAAAATGAAGCAGAAGGCGCATCTAATCAAAATGTGCCACATGGCACCAGGTGAGGTGGGGCATGGAGATTTTGGGAAAATTTTCCCAAATGCAAAAAGTGGGAAAATTTCAAATTTTCGGCCCGTCATCCCGTTTTGGCCTGTTTTGCCCTAAATTTTCAAATGGGCATAACTTTCGATCCAGAGCTCGGTTTTTCACGTTCTTTATATCAATGGAAAGATGGTGAAATTATCTACATGATTCTAGGCTCAATTTTGTATTTTGATGGAGTTTGGAGAGAGAAAATTGAAAAACGCCTCTAGCACGTGGTAATCAACAGAAATGACGTTTCAACCACCATTTTTAATGAAGAATGGCTCGCATTCTCTCCCAGCATGGTGAAAAATGTTAGGGAATGGACCTGTAAGGATGCCCATGTTGTTTTATTACATTTTGGTTGGTGGTTGAAGCTCCTCTCACATTTTCCACGTTTCTCTCTCTTGGGCTCATTTTTGCATTGTAAAAGCTAGATTTGGCTCATTTTTGAAGGGTTGGACATTTTCATGTTTTGCAGGCTCCCTTTTTCACCTTAAAAAGTGATTTTGTGGAATATCAGACCTCTTCCAAGACTGTAACATGTTTTCTGCCTCTCAGATGTTGTAATGCATGTATTTTTGATATTGGAAATGACAATGCAAGCTCTGTGAATGAGTTCAATCCTCTGTTTGTGTTGTTTGCTTCATTTATGACCTTTCATTACATTTTATCAGTTTGTGCATGATGTTTTGTTGCATTTCTATGATCTGTGTCAATTTTGAAGTAAAGAATGTTCACCACTCCTTTGGTGTATCACCTCATTAGTCTTAGTTTTATTTCTTTTGCATTCTCTATCTCTGTCCCCTTGGAATTTAGAGTAGGATTTTGAGTTTAAACCTCTGCAACTTGCAAGTAATACACCTGATCAGAGGAGTTGAGGAACCAACCTCTAACCTAGAGATTCTTTTCCCATTTTTACAAGTCCCACACTGCCAATTGCACTTTGTGAGTAGCAAGAAAGTAACTAGATGTAGAATGTAAATAAATTTTTCATGGAAATAATAGAATTCCCTCCTATGAAGTGTGATACACATAAACCAGACTTTTTGTGTCTTGTGATGGAGCTAGATGGATAAAAATGGAGCTATATATTAATTTGATGGATGTAAACTTAGTGGTGATAGTATATGATTAGTGCTTGGTCCCTTATTATGATCACATAAGCTGTATATTTATATGATTTATTCAATTGAATTTCATGATTAACCCTAAAAGGTAGACTACCAAAAAGATAAGATGATCAAATGGATAGAAAGGACCCAAAAAGTGAGACTAAAGTAAAAGAGGACAAGGGTGCCCACAGGGATGGGGGCACCTAACACTGGGCATCTGGTGGGCACTAGTGTTAAGAATGACAAATGTCGAAAGGTAAAAAGGCAGACTAAGAAATTACAAGTGCAAAAATGAAAGAAGAAGCATAAAGAAAAGAAAGGTGGAAAAAGATATGGGTTACCTAGTATTTTTCTTACTTGGGAATCATACAAATATTAGTATGTGATTGAGACTAAATAATGACTCATTTGTGTGATTTTGTGTCTACATTTTCTCCCACTTTATGTTGATGAGCGAGAATGCTCTGTAACATAAATTAGATAGAGATGTGTACATGATGTCCATGTAGATTGATGTAGAAAGTGTCTTTGAAGGACTAGAAAAGTGCAAAGTGATAAAAATATGGAGTGTGGAGACTAAATATGCAAAGATGTAAAAATGTGATGAAAATGAAGCTAGGTTAGAAACCCTGTGTGTAGATATTGATGTGTGTGATGTACCTATTATTAGTATCATGTTGACGTCATTGTTGATGTGGGTGATTGCTTTATATATGGAAAGACACCGAAAAGAAAATATAATCAAGTAGTCAAATACACATATATATGATAAAATTGTGTGTAAAGATGCATGCATGTGTGTAAAAATCATGTTAGGAAGTATGTAAAAATAAAATGATAAAAATCTGAAAAAGGAACATGTGCACTGATCTATGATGAGAAAAGAGTGTAGAAGGGATTATGTTAATGTCGATGAAGTGTGAGTTTTTAGGTGATATCACGCCATTGGATGAAGAAGTATAGGAACAAAAGTCTCACTAATCCTCCAACCTTTCACTGCTTCCCAAAATTTTAGAGATCTCTATATTGTTTAGTATTATGGGTGATCTAACGCCATGGCGAAGTAGTGTATACAGGAATGTCTGGTGTTATCCTCTAACCTTTAATTATTCTCTGGAATAAAACACCACTGCAAATGATGTATACCAACGCATGTGTTAAGGAAAAACTACCCTATAAAATTTTTTGTGTATGAGTTCTATAGATTGTGTTGAACCCCATCACTATGTAACTTCCCCCTAGTTATAGGCACTCTAGGAAATGCATCACTATACTAAGGACCCAAGTATTATTCTGAGCCCTGAATTGTATTGTATTGATATTGTGTTGTGTTGTATACTATGTGTAGACTACTATATCGGGTGACTGATTCACCCAATTAATACCCCCTCTTTGGGGTGTATGCGATCCAAAAGAGGACCCATTGCTAAAGTTGTGCCTCTGAGGGGAAGGTTATGTGCGTGGTATAAACTAAGGAACATGTAAACAAGTGGCTAGGAAAAGTGTTGGCATGAATAAGCATGCATGCGAGAAAACAAGGGTAAGCTATGAAGACAATGTAAGCAAATAATGTAAACACCAAGAAGACAATGTAGATGTGAAAAGAAAGTTACAAACATGGGACACCACTCATGATGTTGTAAGAGAACCAAGGTCGACGAAGCCAAAAAACATACAAGTGTGCACACACAAGACAAAGGAAAAGCCCATGAACAATGGCATCATACAATGATAAGCAAGTATAAGAAAAGTAATGAGATAACCATGGAAACAAGTAGCCCTACATAAAAACATGTTGCACATGAAGAACCCATTAGCATGTTAGAAGATAAAGGAGTACGTCAAAGTGTGTATAATCTAATAAATTAATGTTCTATGAAACAAAATGAAATGATAGCACTTGTAATGTATGAAATTTGATGCCCTCGGGAGCTGATGTTGGTGGTACAAAGGTACTCATCTAATATCCATGCTACATGTAATGGACTTGTATAATCTGCGATCACAATTAGAAAAAAATCAACACACATGTCTATATGATAAATATAATGACATACAAGATATCTATCGATCATGTGTAATAAAGTGAACATGTATAAGTAAATTCAAGAAATATTAAATACAACCAAGATATGAAGTATGTTGTGAATGGATGGAATGAAATGAAGAGTGAATGATAGGAGTCACATGCCTCCCGAGTGAATGGAATTGTATACAGTTAGGTTCATTTGTTTATGCCCCTCGTGATCAAGAATGAAATATAAACGAGAGTGTGTAATTAGGAAATGGTCCAATTATGTGTCTAATGTAGTGTGATGTGATGAATGTGTAGTGATGATATGTGACATAGAGATGAGGTGTGAGAATGTGTGATGATTTAGCCTAAAGCATATATCACAAGATGAGTAGAAGAAGTGATGATTTATCCTAAAGCGTATATCACTAGAGGATGCTAGAGGAAGTGATGATGTAGCCTATGGTGTATATCACTAAATGATGTAAGTGAAAGTGATGATGTAGCCTATAGTGTATATCACTAATCTGGAATTTTTCATGATAAAGTCGATTGATTGATTGATTGTGTGAGTGTGGTCTGGTCTATTTATGATGTATACCCATAACAATCATGTATGGAATGTGAGACTAGAGTGTGTCATAGGGTAGTGAGTACAACACATAAAATTAGATGCATAAAATGTGTAATATGTGTAATAGATGTGGGGATGAGAAATTACTATGTGATGTGTAATGTGTAGTGTGTAATGTAGGATGTATAGTATGTAATGCAAGATGTGTAGATGAGATAAGATGTGTAGATGCATAGTAAATGTAAGATGTAAGATGTAAGATGTAGGATGTAGGATGTATATATGTAAGATGTGTGAAGATGCATGATGTGTAGTGTCTATTGTGTAATGTGTGAGGTTCATGTGTATATGATTCCCTCAATAATCAAGTGTGAACCAAATCACAAGAGTGTGCCATCGGTTAGTGACGATCTTTAGTGTGTGTCAATAGGTGTGTTTTGGCGAATAGGGGGTATCCATAATTACCCCTAAATTTGTAATGATGAGTAAACTATCCAATGAAAGAAAAGGATGACGGTCTACTACTCGATGATTATGGTGACAAAAGCATGTGATCATGCTCTAGGAGTGGTGGTATAGAAGATAAACATTGCGTAGGTGAGTGAATCCTATGTGCATGCTGATGGATGAGTATATGATGTGTACCATGTTGTAACAAAATGTGTAGGTGATGGAGACCTATGCGAAGAAAAATGTGGTGGTGATGAACACCTACTAGGAATAAAATGTGGTGGTAATCTATGGCAAGTTGTAGTAACTTTCCAAGGAATGGGCGTATATTTATTTTTTTGGACTAGCAGCAGCAATGAGATTGTGTAGGTTACATGCGAGTAGGTGAACTATAATCCAATGTTTCTTTAGGTTCTATGGGTCATGGCATACTATATGGATCATAAGATACACCATTGATTATAAGAGGCGATTGCACTGACCATGGAGTAGATAGAGGTACACCATAAATAGAAATGACTTGATTGTTATGGATGATTTTTACATGCAAATTATTTGTGGAGATGATATACTAAGACCTATGAATCCAATTGATACCTAAGAGAATGTCACACTTGTCAAATTTTTGTCCCATAAGAAAGGGTACAAGCATAGTGAGAGGACCTATTATAATGCAAATTTTTACACTTCCATATGAATTTTTCATCAGTTACGAGATTTTTATAGTGGATAGCGATAACGATGAGAAGTGGAATAAAACATACAGCGATGGGCTAGGATGGGTGACCTTAGTATTATTGATAATGAGAGATCCGATAGAGGCACTAATATGTAAGTGG
>CM031241.1:34724154-34903469 GCA_018340775.1 Taxus wallichiana var. yunnanensis | reverse complement strand
GGTTAATCACCTCTTCTCAAAACACTACAACCACCACAAGCGTCAATCAAGGACCCAAAATCCTTAACAAAAATCGTGGGGTAACAACAGACGGGGTAACTGACCAGCCCAAGAGGGTAAATATCGTTAATACTCCGTCACAAACAAACAACCAAAGAAACAACAATTTTGTCCCGACGATTAATACGGTGGATTTTAACAATCCACAACAACAACAACGGTGAAATCCCATGCAAGGACCAAGCCAAAACTCATTTGGTTACCAAAACCAAAGTCAAAACCAAAAACAACAATTCCAAAACTTTGGTCCTAATAAGCCACAGTTTGACCCGGAATTTTAGGCCACAATACACACCAAACCAACAAAACGGGAATTATAATCCCAATTCTTATTGTGGTTTCCATAAAATTCAAGGGCATGACACTAGAACGTGTCGTGATTACAACAAATTCATGCAACGCTTGCCAAATGAGCAAAAACAATTTTTTATGGATATGTTCTTAGCAGATCCTACGTCACCTGCGGCAACAGAACTACCTTCGCAGGGGCAGTTTCCCCTCAGAACGCCCCTCTCAAGATCTTTAATGATCCACTCCCAAACCATGATAATGATAGGTTGAAACCAACTGGAACAAACAAAGGTGCAATAACAGGAAACAACGATCACGAGGCCTCAACCTCGCTAAATCCGTTAGTTGCGCCACAACTAGGAAGTCAACCACGACCTAAGGTAGTTGGATTAGTAGAGTTAGATTCCGATTTACCCGTTGAAGCAATTACGAGGACACGAGAGTATTTCTCTCAACCAAGTCCAAGCCATCTTCGGAAGCCGATAACATCCAACAAACCGTAACAAAACCTATGGGTGCTTTACGATCTAATTAATGATCTAACAAAACCTTCTCGCATATTTCATTCCTTGATTTACTAAAGAATTCCCTGCTCTAGGGCTGCTCTTTTAGAGGCATTAGGTTTGGGCCATTTAATTAGCATCACTCCACCACCAGAAGCACAAGTAAATCATATAGACTTTGATGTTTATCCTCCAGGACAAGCAGATAGGGATGTCGAATTCATATTCGAAATAAGTAAAATGCCTACAGATGCTGAGATCGCACGCCGAGGTGATCCAGCCCTACACTTGCAAGTACAAGTTTATAATAACTATGTAAAACGGGCAATGGTTGATGACGGAGCTGCGGTTAACATAGTTCCTTTCTCTTTTCTCCAAAAATTGGGATATGGAGAAACAAACTGTTCTACTACACGAAATACCTTGAGAGGCTACGACAGCCTTAAAGCCACATCGATAGGAACTATAATACTACCAGTCACCTTAGGACCTAAAACAATCCTAACTGAGTTTTATATTATAGATCGGGAAACTAACTATAATATGATCCTCGGCCGACCATGGATACACCGCATGAAGGCAATCCCTTCCACGCTATTTCAAGAAGTAAGATTCTGCATCTGGGAAAGGTATTTGTAGCCAAAGGCGATCCAAAGCCATTTGACGTACACCTAGCTGATTTAAAGAAGAGACCAGTGTACACTCGAGTCGAACTGCGCCGATAAACCAACTTAACAAACCCTCCGACTCAAAGCCAGAGGAAAAGTTGATACCTACAACGGATCTTGAAACTACCAACATAGTCCAAACAATTCCAAAAGGTAAAACTAAAGAGACAGTATCATTAGAGACTACTGCGAAGATCGTTGAATTAATAGAACAAGATTCACCAATATTCTTACCATTCGATTCAGTAGGCATAGGATTTTCCTTAGGTGTTGGTTCCTTGCCAGCAGAAGATCTCTGTATGGTAGAAGTAGAGTGTGCAAACACAGCAGATACACCTACATCCATACTCCCAGCTAAGTATTGGACTCTCCATTTCGATGGAGCTAAATGCCGTTATGGAGCGGGGGCAGGTATAATTCTTACCTCGCCCGAAGAGAAGGTCCTCCCATTCTCTTTTAAATTAAACTTTGAATGTACAAACAACGGCGCTGAATACGAAGCCCTCCTCCTTGGCCTTACCTTAGCCAAAAGAATTGGTATCGATAATATCAGAGTTTTAGGAGACTCGCAATTAGTTGCAAACCAAGTTTCAGAGGTATATGAAACTAAAGCCGAACACTTGCAACTTTACAAAAACGCTGTATTAGATTTAAGCAAAGCGTTCAACTTCATATCCATGAAGCAATTCCACGAGAGAAGAATCTTCTCGCCGATTCGATAGCAACTTCGGCATCACGCTTCACTCCAAGCAATGAGCTAGAAGATACTCATTTCACGGTATCCATTCGTAACGAACCATTAATAAAAACGATGAAGGATCCTCTTTCAAACGGAAGTGAATCTACCATCCTAGACCATGTTGGAAATGATGCGGCTACTTTGGATTACTTAAATGCCCTTGTAGCATTACATCTCTCCTATCACACAGCTGGATTTATCCCACGATCCGCATTCATCTTCCTACTTGGAAATCCGTAACGAATCTTCCTCGCAAAAAGAACCTAATATATACGTGGTGGAAAGCGGGGATGATATAGATCTACCTCCGGCACCACGAGTTCGAAGAGGTAATGCCTCTTTAATTGAAGAAACAATCGATGTCAACATCGGAACGGAAGATGAACCAAGAGTTTTAAAGTTAGGTTCTTCATTAACCCCAGAGGAAGTAGAGATACATACTCGGGTTCTCAGAGAACATCAGAAGGCATTTGCATTTAATTACAAAGAGATGACCGGAGTCGCACCCCACATTGCGGTGCACAACCTCGTCACTAGATCAGATGCAAAGCCTATTAAACAGAAATCAAGACCCATGAAACCCAAAGTAGCTCTCATGGTAAAAGAGGAGGTGATGAAACTCCTTCAAGTAGGATTCATCAAGCCAGTTGACTACTCCCAATGGGTATCCAACATCGTTCCCGTTCTCAAGAAGAATGGAAAGATACGCATCTGCATAGATTTTCGAGATATCAACAAAGCTTGCCCTAAGGATGACTTCCATTACCATCCATAGGACGTTATTGTTGATGCAAGCGAGGTTTTGAACTCTTGTCTCTCATGGATGGATTCTCGGGATACAATCAAATCAAAATATCAAGCAAGATCAAGCTAAAACCACGTTTATAACTCCTTGGGAACCTATTGCTATCTTTGTCATGCCTTTCGGTCTCAAAATGGCTGGTGCTACATACCGGCGGGCTATGACTTATATATTTCACGATTTAATTCATAAAATCGTGGAATCCTACGTAGATGACTTGTTGGCTAAGGCCAAGAAGCGTTGTGACCATCTGAAGTACTCGCGTCATTCTTTCACGTTTAATAGAATACGGAGTTACGCTAAATCGGAGAAATGCGTCTTTGGTGTAACGGGAGGAAAGCTCCTAGGTTACATCATATCATCACGAGGGATCGATGTTGATCCAGCCAAAATTCGGGCTATCCTCGAAATGGTCCCACCCTCGAGTGAATCTGGAATCAGATCATTTCTGGGGAAGCTCGGTGCAATCCGGAGATTTATCCCGGATCTAAGCTTCGCCATTCACCCAATCAACAATTTACTCAAGAAGGACTATAGCATTAATTGGACTGAAGATTGCAATGAAGCTTTTGATGCTGTCAAGCGTTTCTTGTTATCACCGCCTACGCTAATGCCGCCTAAGCTAGATCGCCCTTTAATTTTGTACTCACGGGCCACCGATGTTTCGTTAGCTTGCATGCTAGCCCAAGAAGACGATGACAAGAGAGAGCGTGCAATTTATTTCATTAGCCGAACATTGCTCGACTACGAAACACGCTATACACAAGCGGAACGAGAATGTCTTGCCATAGTCTTTGCTACTAAACGCCTAAGACACTACATGCTAAATCAAGAGACAAGGGTCATAGTAAAGACGGACCATTTACGGACTTTTCTCACACAAGGGTCCTTGTCCAAAAAAGCTGGACGTTTTATAACCTTAATGGGAGAGTTCGAATTAACTTTTGTAAATCAGAAGTCAGTTAAAGGACAAATCATTGCAGATTGGTTAGCTGATAACCCGCTAGACGGAGGAGACTTAGTGGATTTAGACTTTCCAGATGAATGCGTGTACTACGTCGAAACCCGACCTGCTATATCTGAGTGCCCTTGGTACGCTGATATCATTAGTTATATCATAGACCATAGGTACCCAGAAGGAGCTACACCTCAACAAAAAAGGAGGTTACGCATTATCGTAGCTAAATACGTAATTATAGAGCAGGTGCTCTATCGGAAAGCATTCGATGGAATGCTCTTAAGGTGCGTTGACACAGAAGAGTCCAAGAGGATTCTCCATGAATCCCATAGCGGTATATGTGGAGGCCACTTCGGTGGCCATGCCACTGCTCGAAAAATACATCGAATGGGTTATTTCTGGCCCACTCTAGAACATGACACAATAGAGTTTGTACGCAGGTGCCATAAGTGTCAGGAGTTCTCTCATGAGATCCACATGCCAGCACAAACTTTACAACCGATCGTTACTCCATGGCCCTTTTCTACATGGGGCCTGGACTTGATAGGGAAATTCTCTCCCTCCTCCACAGACGGCCACAATTTTATAATCACGGCCACTGAATATTTCACTAAATGGGTAGAAGCCATGCCTCTTACAACTGTACCTGGTTCTGTAATCGCTAAGTTCATTTTGAACCAAATCATTTGCAGGTACGGTATCCCACAAATCATTATCTCAGATAATGGAACCTCTTTCAAAAACGAAGAAGTTCGTGAGCTATGCAACAGATTTAAAATCAGCCATCATACGGCCTCCTTGTACTATCCCCAAGCCAATGGGCAGGCTGAAGCAACAAATAAAACACTGAAAGCCATTCTCCTTAAAACAGTGAAAGAAAACAAGCGGGATTGGCACTTAAAGTTATATCCGGCCTTGTGGGCCCATCGAACTTCAATAAGAACTCCAACAGGAGCAACTCCTTTCTCGCTGGTATTTGGGTCAGAAGCAGTTCTCCCACTCGAAGTTGAAATCCCCAGTCTTCGCATTTCGCTACAAGGGATTCTGGATGAGGACGCTTACAGAGAAGCACGTCTTTCTCAATTAGAAAGCCTGGATGAAGCCAGGATAGATGCTGAACAGCGACATAGAGTCTATGCCGACCGGATGTGCCGGCAATACAACAAGAAGGTCTATGAACGTGACATATACGAAGGTGACCTAGTTCTAAGGTTAGATAGCCGGATCGACAAGAAGACCGGCGAAGGAAGGAAGTTCCGGCCCAAATGGTTGGGCCCATACCAAGTCACAAAAGACTACGGAAATGGTGCATACCTCTTATGTACGCTAGAAGGTGAGGAGTTTGGCGAAACAGTCAATTCTCTCCACCTCAAACGTTTCTACGCATAAGCAGCTAACGCTACCTATATAACTATCTACATTGCATTTTTCATACAAATTAGGATCATTTTGTCCACTTGTTCTTACACAAATTATGATCAAGGAATCTATTCTCAAAAGCAATTTATTTCAAACTCGTGATGTTTCTGGCATAAAGTTCTTTAATCATATCTCTCCATCTTTAACATTATCAAATCACTTCAGAATCTTTTATCAAACAGTTCAGACATGACGAAGTCCTAATGGTAACCATACCAAGATCTGCAAGTTTGTTCTCGCTTTGATTTCTTCTTAGGATAGGTGTCTTGCCTATGGTCTGTTCTAGAAGCTTCATGGTGTCACATCTATCCCATATACGCATCTCTTTGGAAATAAGCATATATTGACAGTTTACTCAGATAAACAAGTCAAGAAGTGATTGAAACAGAAAATTTTATTTTACACATTTCCTTGCCCCACCTGACCTTCGGTGATGAGCTTGCGTCTCTTACTAGTGACGTAGGGTTGGGAAAGGATGGAAATGCCCTTACTCGCCTATGCCTTGCCCACGGTGATAAACCCATGCTTCTTACAAGTAGCATGGGGCAAAGTGTAGGGGGTCCTCTAAACAAAGTGAATGTTAAAAAGTCATAAACAATCAATTCAAACTTTGAGTCAATAAACGAATAAATCAGATGATCAAAATTCCAAGAGAGTTAAAAATCCTAAAAACCCAGATTTTGTCTACTATGTGGCCATCTACGGGTCTAAGTCTGGATAAACCGCAAAGCAAGTCGCACCCAAAACTATGAAGTCATTCAGGTAGAGTAAGCTTGTAGTTCTTAACTTGGTTCCACCAAAGCTTCGCCTGTCTTTTATCACTATCATTTCACCATATTTCATAACTTGCGCCCTTCTTGGCTCTTGGTGATGAGCCCTCGCATCTTACTAGTTGCGTGGAGTTAGGAGTGGGGCAAGTTAATCTGTTCATCATACTGGTTATTTTTCATCATTTTGCCAAAACAAATCATGAGGTATCCAAATTGCCCACAGAAACTAAGATTTAAGATCACAATATATCTACAATATCATGTATCAGCATCATGAAACACAAAAAGAAAGCGAACATTTGCACCATCTGTTTTCCATTGCATACATTCTAGAAAGCACATAAAACATACATCGTAGTATACACAAAACAGTTGGAAAGAAAGAAAGTAGAATACAAATGACAAGTTTTGATCCAAAACCAAACGCATATATATAAATAAATCAAGTTTATATCTGATGCCATCATGCGCATGAGCATGGTCAAAGCGCTCAAAGAGCCCGTAATACACAAAAGAATGTAACTACAAATATAGAGAGCCAAGTGGCCTCTCGGCCCCTGCGCGATCCCGCTGAAGGTGCGCGCCCTCGCCTAGGACTCCGGCTGTGCTGGCGCTCTGAATGGACGGAGGGCTCAGGGTCCCTAGGGGCAGTCGTGGTCTCGCCATGAGAACGGCTCCTCATAAGACGCTCGGCTGTCCTATAGCACTGCCAACTCTGTGCGGAGAGTTGACACCATCTTGGCCACATGCCAAAGCGGGAGTGAAGGCGTCGGTATACTGCTGCTGCCGAGCTTGAGGCTCTCCGGCATCCACGGATAACTCCGTACGGGTCTTATCCATAGGGATCATCAAAGAATCGACGCAAACCCTACGGATTAGATCCCGCCACTCATCAACTTGATCTCTGCCAAAGCAAAGAAAGAAAAACAAATTAGAAACTAGGCAAAAGATTAAAGTATACACAATGCAAATATAAGGAGAGTTAACATTCGAAAACAAATCCTAAAACAAAACAAGCATTGAAAGGAGGAGAAGATAACTTACTCGGATCGCTGAGGCCTCAAGATGGGTCGCAGGGCCGGCTGCTGCTGATTGATGCCCGGGCTGTGGAGGAGCTACTCACCGTAGTTGGGGCAACATGGCGCCCGCAGCGGACTCATCGTCTCCACCATGACCTCGGAGAGTGGCTCCTCGAGGCCACGGTCTCTCTCTCTGCACTCTCCTCCTCTCTCTCTGCCCGCAAAATATCCTGAGTATCATGCCACTCAGGATCGCTCTCGTCTGTCTGCTCCTCTGACCCTCCCTCTGTGTGCTCCTCAGAATCGGAGTCAATATCTATAGGGTCGTCATTGCTATGAGCAGGACCTGCAGCAATCTGAAGTAATGGTGCCTGAGGCGCACCAGCTCTCCCTCTGGCCCGAACTATCCCTCGGGCTGCAATAGGAATGCCGGGGGTAATCCTTTGTCGACCACGGCCTCTAGGCCCCCTCAGCCTCTCGGGTGATCTATAAACGGGTGCTTCTTTGGAGGAAGCATAGCCGCGTGGGGAGGCCAAGCTGGCCGAGGAACCCTTTGAAAGGATGTACCTCTACCCGGCCCACACGATCGATAACCGCCTGTGATGGAGCGGAGATCAATGTCGTAGTCTCCTCTCCCCATATACCGGCCATAGGTGAGTGCAGTGTAGCCTCCATGTATACTGCCAGTGGTAAGGGTGGCTGCTTGGCGGTGAGGTGCTCGAGCAGCGACATACACGACCATCGGGCTGCCCTCACCGCCCGGGATGCGCCACCGCCACGCCTCGCCATACGGAATGAAACGCTCATACACCTGACTCATGACTAGAGTGGGGTGGCTCAAAGCTGTCCTGCTGATCGGACCACCACCTGTATAAGTCATGGTAGGTGGTCCCAAAATGTCTGCGCACCCGGGCGTATTTCCGGCCATGTCCCTCTATCACGTGCAATGATGGGGCCCCGGCCGGTATAACAATGTATCCCCTCCCTTGTCCCCGATCAGTCTCGAGGCAAGGATCCCCATGATGGCCTTTGTCGAAATACGGGGATGGGCAAAGAAGGAATGGATCTAACTCTCACTCCCTTCTTTGGCCCGTGGAAATAAACTCATTGCATCCCCATATCTTTGCACCGCCACTGTGCATCGTACTCTGGACCAGTGTCTCGGTGTGAGTCTCCTCTCGATGATCGGGACCCCAGGATGCGATAAACATCCTCCAAAGTGATGGTCCACTCACCACGGACCCTGGCGGTCGGAAGGTGTTCGATCTGCTCCCCAATATGAAAATAGGTCACAAAGAAATCATTTGGATGGAGCAACGTGGGGCACACGCGACAAACGTAATATACCGGCCCTCTGCAATGTGTCCTCCTCATCTCTTTGAGAGGGCATCCAAGCTCCCAGGCAGCCGTGTCACACTCTCGCTCCGGCTCCATCTAATGTACTCCTCTTTTGCTGCATACACCCAAAAACACACAAGGAAGAGTAAGTTAGTATCAAACAACATCAAGAGAAGCATAAAAACACGTCTACAAATGCTAAAAATACAAGCAAAAGCTTTTAAGTAAGGTTCTTTTGCATTCTGTGCAAAACCGCCGCCCTGAGCAGGGGGGCGGTTTTGTAACCGCCGCCTTAAGGGCGGCGGTCTCGTGACCGCCGCCCTGTACAGGGAGGCGGTCGTGTAACCGCCGCCCTGTCCAGGGCGGCGGGCGCGGTCCGAAAACCCGCGCGGGTTTTTAAACCTAAAAAGTCCCAAAAAAGTGAAAAATAACCATTTTAACTAAAAACAAAGCCTACCCAGTAGGCGCCCCCCCTAGATGGACCTTTTGAACCTAACAATTTCAAAAATAATCCCCCCATTGCAAAGAATTTGCCATTTCAAATTTGAAGAGGGAAAAACATAAAATGGAAGAAAACCAACTTTGTGATCGGCTGAGGTCGGTGTTCCACTCGTGGAGGCATGATCTCTATCTCACTACGGATGTTTTGACTCTACTCGCGTAAGAAACCGTCACCGTGGGTCCCGAGCTCAAAATCAATCAAATCGACTCGCATGAAATGAATAGGAAAATGGGCCCACTTTCATATATATATATCGTCTGTTTCGTTTTAAAAATAACTTTTCACGAGTTCGGAGCGCCGACGGAGGTAAGTTTTATCCTCGCACAAACAAGACGTCCTCTTTCTCTATTATTTTAACGTTTATTTTCAAATTATTGTATCTATCTCGCATTTGAGTTCTCTTTTCATTTTGCAGTAGCGGGAATTTTGGAGCGCGTCATTTCAACACACGGGCGTGTAAGGTATAATTTCTCACTTCCTATTTCGGGCGGCCATGCTCGGACCCACCGTTTTATGCCTCTTCATGGCTAAAAGCGCTTCTCCGAGGGCAATATATACGTACCCAAAATTGTAAGGAATTGCATCTTTGCGAAGCGGTGTAATAAGTGCCCCAATGATGATACGGAGTCTCTCGCATGAGGTGTTCGGGATCCGGAAAAGCCCTCGGGTATGCGTTAACATCCCGCATGCCTCGCTTTGCCCCCGTGCCCTTTGTTTTTCCCTTTCTTTCCTCTTTCCTTGGCCTTTTGACCTTCAGTGACGAAACCGCCGCCCTGCAGGGAGGCGGTCTCGTGACCGCCGCCCTGATCAGGGAGGCGGTCAGAACCGCTGCCCCGCCACTGGCGGCGGCGGCGGTCTGTCTTGCGTTTTCGAGCGTTCTTTTGACGCGACCCGCGTGAAATATCAACGCTTTACCAGCTTTTCTTGCCGACTTGAGCACGCATTTATGTTTTTGGTCCCCTGGAATAGTGTTTTTCTTTTGTTTAATGTTTAGGAGTTCAGTTTGGATTTGATCTCTGCATGTTTGGATTCCTATAAATGCATGGTTTGTGCACATGCAAATGGCCCCTGAATTTAGCTCTGAATTTTGCTCCAAAGTTTGTTTTGAATTTCTTGTTGCAGTAGATTTAGTTTTCTTTTGCTTAGAATTCTTAGATTTCTCATTGAGTGCTTTGGCTAGTATTGTGTTGCTGCTGGTAAGCCACATATCCAACTTGTGCAAGTGCAAACATTATTTGAGCCACCATTTTTAACTCCAATTTTCATGTTTCAGTGCTATGGTCTTTTAGCTTGCTTAAGATTGGTAGCATAGGTTGTTACAGGTTTGTTTTAGCTTTGTGTTACTGTTGGTAAGCCACAGATCCAACTTGTGCAAACAGTATTACTGTTTTGGAGTAGAATAGTCTAAGGCAGCCATTGAAGTTGCAGGTTTTGCTCTTCATACAGACTAGTTTCAGGTTCTGGATACTTTTGTTGCACGATTCGCAGTAGACCCCGCTAGGAATTGTATAGGCCAAGCTCTGTACTCTTGCGCCATCCCTCTCCTATCCGCACTCTATTGTCTGCATTCCAAAGGCTGTCCATTGATCCAAATACTTATTCCTGTTGATGCAAGCATTCCACGCTTTTCTGGATTCACGTGAGCACAAAGAACGTGGAGATCATACTGAGGGGACAAGAACACACACACCGTCGGATTCGCCACTGTTCTGCGAAATCCAGGTTCCATCTTTCAAAGTTTTAGTTAGAACTTATCAAATAAAGTAGTTAATCGCTTTATTTAAGTTATTTCCATTCTCGATATTGCCAGGGAAGTTGTGGGGATTGATAGTTTCTGAGAAACTATGATTCATTCCTCACTTCTGAGGTAGGATCGAAGAATCTTGCAGATAGATTAGTTATTTCGTTGTTTAGAATAGATATACGAAATTGCACAGACAAATAGCTACACTCGGCTATTTTGTTTGTTTTACGTTGTTAGTTTAGTTATCAATTCTAAATATTTTAAATAGCTGCTTTCTTATAAATTGCCAGAAAATACAAAAAAAGAAATTATATATGTTAGAAGTACACTTAGTTTTTACTTTATTATAGTTTGTCTCATTTCCGCTTTTGCATGACAATTACGGGACCCAGGGAGCCCAGGGAATACATTTTCGAGCCAATTGTACCTCAGCCCAATACCGTAGTAGCAATAACTGACATTGACCAAAACCTTAGGATACAAGTCTTCCAAACAACAACAGACTTCCAACAGATCAGGATACAGTTGAGAGGGTTAAACATCGAAGACGACCAAGCGCATCTATTTTGGTCAAATCAGCCAAATTACAGATTACCCTAGAAAATACCCACATGACTGTAGAAGGGCTCGAAAAGAACAAACATTCGGGTGTGATCCTTTAGTTCCACAGCCAGACGCTGGAGACACCCTAGTAGATATAGATACCAGCTTAAGAATCCAAGTTGCGAGAACGCCTGTAAGGTATTCTGAGAAGATCGCACAACTGTTGGTTCTAAACATAGAAGCTGAAAAAGCTTACGACTATTGGATACTAGGGATCAGAACTTGATCTCCCGTATGACCATAACGGGACCGCAACAACCAAGAGTCTATGGTTGTGATCCGCAGATCCCACAGCCCAACGAACCCACGAGTCGGTTAGATATAAACACGGCCTACGTACATTAGTATTTGGTCTACTCGATTCCACCTCTCATCATTCAATGATTATCCCTACTAGACACAATGACTAACGAAGCTAGAGAATTTTGGACTAGGCCAGAGAATCGTCCATAGAATCGACCATATTTACCATATGACCCTATCAGGAGAAATACACGAAACCATCCCGGGTCATTTTCCACGCATCCCACAACCCATAGATCGAATCACACCGAGCTCGATATTGATTGGAGCCTTCGAGCAGTCATCCTCGCTGATCGATCTATCACACCAGATCCAAGTTAGAAGGGCCTTCTTTGCCTTAGATTCATGCAAATACCATTAGTGCGTGTCAAGACATTATTATTGCTGACTAGTTTGTCACGCATTCTACCCCCACCGGCTGTCTCGGCACGACGACCTCGGGAGGTCGGGCACGCGAAAAGAGTCACGTGTTGATTCCCACGCCACCTGTCGCTTTTCCGACGTGCATGATACCACAAGGTCCAAATTTTAGGGATAAGGTTAGTTAGGTTCAGGGGGTAAACTAACGCCATACCTACTCTCTAATAGGATCATAGTTTCAACTTGATTTTTCTTATACTTAACGCATTCAAAATTTTCCTAAATCATTCCCATTGGATAGGAAATTTTCTCACCTTTCCAACGATATAAATAAGTCCTCCTAACTCCTTGTAAAACTCTAGTTATAGTCGGTGGACTTTAGGGGTGAAATTTTCCCCCAAGGGGACACGTGTCGAGTGGGGAAGGAAGCCCATTTGTCAAGTCGGCGGGTCGTGGGGTGGTGTTGGCAAATTTTCCCCGTGCATGGGTGCAAAATCAAAATTTCTCCCACGCCTCTGCGGGTCCTCCGGTGGACACGCGTCACTCTACTAGCTAGGTGGGAGGGAAAGTGAGGGAAGGACGAGGTGGTGGAGTTTGAGTGGAAAATTTTTTCCAAGGGGAGATAAGAAGGATAAAGGTTCACGTGGATCTCGCGCAACCGTGGAGGGATAACACTTGAGGTGAGGGTGGGAGTGTGGGGCCATGGGTGAAATATGTAAAATTTTCCCTAACAAATTTTTTTTTGAAGGAGAGGGTTGTAAGGGTTTCCTCACCGCTTTCACCCGATCTTTGTCATGTGGCGACTTTGTGATTGGCCATGGGCCGGTGGGGAAAAAGGTAAATTTTTCCAAAATTTTAAAAATGCCCAAAGGAGAAAATGATGTCACGCCTCCATCATTGCCCCATGAGGACACGTGGCAGCCTGCTGCTTGGCAAGGTGTGGAGAAATTTCAAAAAAATTTCCAAGAAAAATTTTCAACATTTTTCTAAGGATTTTTCAACGGAATTTTCGGTCGCGGACCCAGTGGAAAATTTTCCCAAATTTTCCCACCAAGGTAGGAAAACTTCAAAGTGTCATAAATTTTGCTAGAAAGCTCAGTTTTGGGCAAACAAGGAATTTCTGGAAATCTCTCGTTGCCCTCTTTTCATAGGGATCATACATTTTATATTTTGATAAGTTTTAAGGGTAAAGATTACAAAAAAAAATATCTACATGCTTTTAAATAGCCAACTGGTAATTTCAACTTATAAATTTGATTCAATTTGATCACCTCCTTCACTCAACATGTCAAAAAGACATGGAGGATTAATCTAGGAAGGATTTAAAGTATTTTAGGGAGGTAATTTGCCTAATTGATTCCAATTTGAATTTTGTCTAACAATTGATATAAAATAGTTGTGAAAGGGATTGGGCTCGATTTTGTAATGGTTAAATTGTTTTCTTAAGTATTCTTTGTCAATTTGAGTTCATTGATGTTATAGCATGCTAAATTATATCATTTCCAAGTTGTTTATTATGTACAGGTTCGAACTATACATTTTTAAATAAAGTTTTTGCCAGATTTTAAAAATTTACAAGAGATCAAATTAAAAGAGGTCCATCTAACTTTTCATCATGTAAGTATGGCATTTCATTTCCAATCTAATATAATACATTCAGTTGTTTTAAACAAACCATTCTAAATCAAATGAAAATACTAAATTCCATTTTACACATTTCCAAAGATACAAAATACAACATTATTTCCACGTACATTTTTTTTTCAAATAGAGATCTAACTATCTCTTTTGCCATACAATGAAACATTGAATTCAATCCAACAATGCATATGAGAGAAGATCTTGCAATTCTTTATTGACTTCAATTATAAAAATTTACATCTTTCAATATTCTTCCATTCCTTGAATGTAATTAACAGAATTCTATTTCTTTCCAATAAACAAGACAAAATATAAATGTCTTTCACAATTCGAATGAGTAACTTTCATAACCAATTACAACATCATTTCTTCACAATATATATTACAATTTCATCCACATCAAGTGGGAAAGGATTACAATTGAATTTGTTTCACAAAGGACTGTCAAAACTACATTTTCCTTTGCTCCAGAATAGTAACATGCAAGTTTTCTTTTTCTCCAAGTTGATCACAACAAAAGTGGGGGAAAGGCAATGCTCTCCACCCAACCAAGACATCCAATGAAAGGAGAAGCCATCCTTCATCATTGGCCCCGAGCCCCAACCATATATAATAAGAGGTGTGATTTAACCCATGGCAACAACTATCTTCCATAACACAACATTATTTCAACATGCATAATCAAATTAAAACATAGTCCAACACAAGACAACAGTTTGTAACTACATTTGAAAACAATCAAAACAAAACTCAAGCTTGATCATGCAAGCCAAAGGAGAAAGGTCTATGGGGAAGCTACTTATGTATCCTAATGGGAGTTGGGCATCCACCTATAACAAACCGCCAATAAAATTCACCGCACATATCCTTATGCCCCCCACAAAGTAAGAAATGCAAGCTATTTTTTTCCATGGTGGATCCCAAACCCAAACTCCCTCCACAAAATATGATGCCACTGGAATTACCTTATGCCTCCCCACATGAATTCCCCATAGCCTTCTCCTACACTATTCCTATGGTAGTCTACCCAACCAGCCAACAAATTCATAGAAATATTCACCATTCACACAACACAACAAGAAAATAACAGCATAAAACAAGAGTTAAAATCCTATCTCTCCATGGTAGCTTTTGTTTCCAAACAACAAGCTTTAATGCCCAAAACACAGTCCTAAAACAGTAATCTCCAAACATGCAAAGTTTCACCAGACTCCTTCCAAAAGCAAGAGCTCCAAACACCAGAAAATGCGCCCCCAAAGAAGTATGCAAAAGATTCAACAACCCAAAGCAAGCAAAGAGTTTGAATTATATAGAAGAGGGAAGGGAAGAGGATGATGTGGATCCATATATGATGCCACATCACACATCCTCAAATTCAAACACAAAAGACCAAAATTTCATTCTCCCAAGCACAATAAAGAGGTGGGTGAAAATATGACAAATTACTTGCACACTCCAAAAAGCCCACACCCCAAAGGACTACAAATAAATAAAATGTAAGAGAGTGCAATCAAAACTTGCAACATGAATAATAAAATGCATTATAAAAGTCTAAAATCACCCTCCATCCATAATTATGGTTGGTAAATTAAATTGAGAGGTATCAGACAAGTTTTACATGTCCCACAAGCCTCCAAAACATCCCCAAGGATAAATTCGAATTTCAAGGAGTTGGAGTATTTCATACTCCAAAATTAGACAGATTACAAAAACTACATCCCTTACACAAATTAGACAAATTACATAACTCTTACACAAATTACACATCCCTTACATATTTAATACAAAGAGCCAACAACTTCCATTATTACTTTCCCATATCCCAATTTGATTTATTTCAATTTTAACCATATGATTTATCTACCACAATTTTAATTAAATAAAAGAAAGGGACACATTATTAATAAAATACATACAACAATAAATAAAAGTAACCAGATTAATAAAATGCACAAACCCATGGTCACATCTAAAGGTGATCCGCCCATGGGAATCCCTAACAACAACAAACACAACAAAATAAAACAAGTTGCCATGGTGACCATGTTGAATTCACCTAGAATTCCATTGCGGTTGGTCTCCAATCCCCCAATGTTTGTTGTGACAATTAACTTGAAAAACACAAATACCTCCTTTGGCCTCGTGGCCATATCGTAACATCGAACCTGATATAAATATAATCACAAAATAATCTAAATAAATGAATCACAACAACATCAAAGTAACAACTACATGAATCGTAATTTAATCAACAACTATATCAGCATCATATAATATCCATTTTCTAGATCTACTCATAATATTCAAAATGACATGTCCGAACAACATCCATAAAACATCGATGTCAAATATTACATCATCATCCACATAGGAGTGTCTCCAATAATCATCATGCATCATAACCAAATCAAGATAAAAAATAATCCATGATCAAATGTCTAACATCATACTAAATCAAAACATAATAATGTAAGGGAAGTGGGCACTACACCTGACCAACCATGTCGACCAACCTATCACCTGACCAACCGTGCCAACTAACATATCATCCGACTAATTGATCTGAACAACCTGTCACCTGACCAACCTAGCTGACCAACCTATCACCCAACCAACCATGCTAACCAACCTATTACCCAACCAACCATGCTTCTGTACCAAGGTTGGACATTTTCTAACCTATCACTTGAACAATCGAGCTTCAGTACCAAGGTTGGATGCCATCCAACCTATCACTCGACCAACTGTGTTAACCAACCTATCACTTGACCAACCTGTCACCTGACCAACTTGTCACGACCAACTTGTCACCTATCCAACTCGTGTGCCGACCAACCTATCACACGACCATCCGCGCAACCAACTGTCACTCAACCAATCAAGCCGACCAATCTATATAAAATTGATTGCCAACTCCAAGATTCACCATGGCTTGCCATGATTTATAAACAACTTGTTCGATCTAACACATGAGCTACCCGCATACTACAAAATAATTTCCCTTTTCCCATCAAGCTATCGATGATCCAACCTCCTAAGTTTTCCATTTTGCAGGGGGTGCAAAAAAATGGATAATAATTGGTGACTCACGGGATGATATTCCTACTTGATCTTGAAGACCAGTGACCTTAGGGATCCATTGGGCATGGAGTCATATTGATTGCTGGAACTAGTCTCGTACTTGAAAATCTATCTTCCAACTTCGGAGCACTAATGTATATTTTAATTTGTAAAGAAACCCTTGGTTGAGGACTAGTTGTTTCTTCACCAAAATTTTCCTAAAACTAGAAAGTGTAAGAGCAACAAGGGCATAACTATGTACAAACAAAAAGGACATACACATTCCAAATAGAATATGCAGAGAGTGCACAAGCACTTATTATAAAATCAACCTAAACTAAAACAATGCAATGTGCTACAAGCACTTGGAGGAATTACAACTCCTAAACTAATATGTATAAGAAGGATATTTCACTCAATAACAATGTTTGAGATAGATTCCATTGATTGGAATTTACATTCCTTCTCCATCTAACCTTGATAGCTAGAAAGTATTGTTTTCTTTGCAGCCTAAAATCATATAAGGGCCACTCCATATTGCATCAAACTTATACTGCCTTCCCAAATTTTCCTGTCGCATCCCACTTAAGGACCAAGTATCCTTCTTGGAAATTTCCCGCCTTTTCCTTCTTGTTAAAGCACCTCTTGATAAACAATTGATCCTTCTCCATGATGTTCATGGCTTGGTTCCTCATCTCCTCTAACTCCATGACCTCCACATATCTAGCTTCCATGGGTTCACAATCGGATAACTCTAGCTACTTCATGAGTTCCAATGTGGGAAATTTGAGGGATATAGGTAGCCTTGCCTCCCTTCCATAGAATAACTTGTAACGAGAGTTCCCTGTTTAATTCTTGTGAGTAATCCTATTAGCCCACAAGGCTAATTTAAACTTGACATGCCAAGTTCTCTAGTTCTCATCTAGAGTTATCCTTATAATATTAAAAAGATTCTTGTTGGTGGACTTGACCTGCCCTTTGCCCTATGGGTAGTAATTTGATGAGGTGCTCAAGTATATCCCATTTTTACTTCCCACTATGTGATCTTAGCACCTAGGAATGCCAAAGCATTATTTGATATAATGATGGCGGAACTCCGAACCTCATCACTATCCCTTCATAAAAATATAGTATGTTGGCCTCATTTACTTATTTAAGTGTAAATGCCTCCATCCACTTGGTGAAATAATCTGTGGCTATGAAGATCCACTTGTGGCCCAAGATAGAATTTGGATTAATCACTCCAATGAAATCTATCCCCCATTGCATGAATGGTTCATTTACAAAAATGGGGTGGAGTGGAAGGGCTGTTAACCTCTCTTTTCCTATGAAGAAGGCACACTTTTTACACTTCCTAATCCATGCATAAAAATCATGAAAAAGGTTAGGCCAATAATAACCTACCTTCATAATTCTAAGAGCTATCACCCTTGTGGAAAAATGGCCACCTGTTTCTCCATCATGAAATTCATGTAGCACCTTCTCTATTTGATCTACCTTGAGGCACCTTAGGAAGACACCATTTACATCTTTCTTGAACAATATACCATCAACCAATGAAAAGGGGTACAATGGAGCCTAAAATATATTCTTTTGGCCTTTCTCAGCCCTTGAAGACTTTGACCTATTTGAAGAAAATGGACTATATCTTGAGTCTAACAAATATCGGGTGAGGCTTCGACTAATTATTATTGATCACCACATAGCACCAAAACAACCTCTCCTTTACCACTTGACTCGCATGTTGTCTTGAAGCTATCTTTTCACATAATCCCTTGCCCTTAACCAGCTTGGTCACCTTAATATAAATGTCATATTCCATGACCTTGGTTACCCAACCAACCCTTTTTTCATTGAGGTCCTTGTTTAAAAGAAAATCTTTTATACCAACATGTGTGACTAGTAGATGAATCCTATTATTTAACACTAAATATCTGAAATTCTTCAAAATTCTAATCACAGAAAGGACATGTTTCTCAATGAATTAATATATCACCTCATAGTTCATAAGGCATTGGCTGAAGAATGCAATAGGTTGTTCCAATCCTTCCTTACTCTTTTGCACCAAGATTGCGGAGATGATGTACAAACCATCGAAGGTGTATAGAAAGAAGTCTTTGGAGAAGTCCTGATTAATGAGAATTGGAGCTTGATATATGGCATTATTGATAGATTTGAAACTCTCCTTTCCCTCCACTATCCATTTGAAATCCAACTTCTTTTTCAACATTATTGTTAATGGTTTACAGAAGAGTGGAAAAATTCAAGACAAACCTCCGAACAATGTTTATTCTCCCCAAGAAACTTTGGAGAGCCTTCTTATGACTTGGAAATGGTAGAGCACGGATGGCTTTTACCCTTTCTAGATCAATTACCAGTCCTTCCCTCAACACAATATGGCCTAGAAGTTTACCCTCATGTGTCATAAATATGCACTTTTTTAGGTTCAAGGAAACTCCAAACCTCCTACACCTTTGGAAGACCTATATGAGATGAAAGAGGTGACTTTTTGCATTTTTAGAAAATATAGTGATGTCATCAAGATATAAAAGCATTATTTTATTTAAAAGCCTCTTAAACCTCATATCCATTTCTTGTTTAAATGTTGCTCCAACGTTTGATATCCTGAATGACATCTTCTTGTATGCATAGGTGCCCCATTTTTTCGTGAAGGTTTCTTTGAACTGATCCTCCTCTTTCACCATAATCTGATTATAGCCTAAAAATCCATCTAAGAGGGAGAATCTTTATGAATTGGCCACTACCTATAGATCCTACTCCATGGAGGGTAGTAGATAGTGATCCTTGAGGAGGCCCCTGTTTAAATCCCAAAATCCATGCAAAAACTTATTTCCCCATTCCTTTTCCTAACCGGAACCATATTTTACACCCAAATTGAGTGCTTGATCGGGAAAACAATACTCACCTCAATGAGCTTATACAACTCCTTCATGAGAGGCTCTATGTGAGGGTTGATTGGCCTTTATTTTTTCCTAACGGATTAGCCTTTGGATGCAAATCAATGGTGTGTTGTGCCAATTTTGCATTAAAACCCTTAAAATCCTCATAGATCCATGTAAAAACATCTGGGAATTTCTATAAAAGCTGCACAAGATCGTACTTTTATTGTCCACTTGCTAATATTTCTTATTTGGAGCATCTTACCTTCTCCAACCGAAATGGGCCTAGAATCCTCCTTTTGAATTGAATGTTGGCCTTCTCTTTGGAATTGATCATTTGGGTTTAATATTAAATCTAAAGTCACTAAACCCTTTAGTAATTTGTTTTTCCGTAGTTTCACTATTTGATCCCCATACCTTGCTGCTCCAATTTCTCTTGATCTTTTGCTAAGAAATCAGCCTCCTCTGTAAAAAATTAATGATCTGTTGATCATTCTCAAAAACTTGCCAACTTGTGCTATTATTTGGCACAACTACTCTCACAACTAGTTTGATATGAGGATGAGATTTCTCACTTTGGATACTTTCTATAACGTCAAACACCGCCCAATTGTTTCGGTTTGTTTGTTACTTCATTTTTCTTTCTTGGGATGGAATTGATGTTAAAAGATTTGAAATCTTCAATGAGATCCCATACCCAATTTTTGTAGTTCTTCAAAAGATCATTCTTAGCAGCATTTTTTCCTCTGACTTGGTTCACGATTAGCTCACTATCTCCAAACACTTACAAGTTTTTAATACCTCTCTTTCTTTCCCAATGTAATCCATGGATCAAGGCTTCATACTCACTGTGTTGTTTGAGAAAGTGAACTGAAAATGGAAAGCTGAGTAATATTTTGTACCTTGTGGTGAAACAAGCATATCTCCTCCTCCAGCACCTTGCCTACTCCTTGAGCCATCAAAGAATAGTTTCCATACCTCATTATCATCTTTAGCATCTAGCTTGGTGATACTAGGAAGTAGAAAATTTTCTTCGTGCAAACAATAGACCCCTAATTCAGCTTCTTCCATTTCCTTGTAAGGGTCAAATGCATGTCTCTTATTGGCCCAATCATCAAGGGTTAAGTCTGGAATGCTTCCGACTTTGGTATTTGTTTCATAAGTTCTTGGAAAATCTTCTTGATCGAGAGCCGAGAAATTTGCATTGATTGGACTTGGTGTATGAGGCTCAATATGAAAGTTTGCAATAGGATCAAATCTGATCATAGCCTTAGCTCCATACCTTGTTTTGAATAACATGTGTGACCAATCAACAGAAAAATAGCCTCCAATTTTAGCGGTGAATTCTCTTGACAAACACAATGCAAAGAGTGGTGGAAAATCTATGACCGATACATCTTGTAAGATGGTCACATTGGGGCATGCATGTAATGTAAGGTTCAATCCTTTGATTACTCCAACTATTGTTACTATTATCCTATCCAATTACACCACACCTCTAGAAATGAATTCATATTGAATACCCAACTGATCAGCTATTTATTTTGGCATTACAGAGCTACTTACTCCGAATCTATCATGCAATTATGCACCAACTTATCTCCGATGATCAATGAGATATAGAATGGTGGGGGCTTCAAATTTTTACCTTGTTGGCCTCCTTGATTTCCTCCTTGTTGAGCTGCATTGGTGAGTACCTTCTCTTTCTCTTTGGATGATTGATTCGATGCGACCATTTTTCCATAGAAACTTGCAATAGGTCTCTTTGTCCTGGGATAGCTAATGACTCCCACATTGATATGTTTACATTCGTTTTCTTCATCTTCTCAATAATGTTGAATGGAGATGAGCTATCTCTATTTTTCCCTAGCTTTGCACAATTTTTTTCTTGCATATGGGCTGTTACAATTTGTACTTGAGTTGGTCTAGAAGTTGGCTTGGGCTGACCTTGCACATTAGGAGCTGCATTTTGGTTACCGGTACCTTGTTGGGTGATAAAGGGAGGTGGATCATTTGAATTGGATGAGTGTCCCTCTCCAATATTTCTCTTCTTGGACCATGTATTGGCTGCTAAAATTTGATAAGGGGCTCGATTTATACCATAGAAATCTTCACTGCCAATTAACAAGTGTGGTCTCATTTAGAGGTTCCTCCTGAGTTGCTTCCTGTTGCTGATTTCCATCTTGGCTGTCTCTTGTTCCACACCTGTTGTTATCACCATAAGATCTTAATTCAAAGCACCATTAAAACACATTGACTAGTTATGAGGTTGATTGCATGGGAAACACCAATCATATTCTTGAGCCATGTTATTTTGCATTGGAACCAAGGCTCTAGATGTGGACACAACACTAGGATTGTAAGGTTGAAATGGCCTACTCGTAGGAGGTTTTGTTTGGTTCTGATTTGTAGCTTGAGAAGGTGGTCTATTAGGTTGATACAAAGGCCTATTGGGTTGGGATTGAGGCTGATATGACCTAAAATTTTGAGCTTGCTGCCTCTTAATTGTCACCAACTCATTTCCTAAGTTTTGTAACTGCTTCATGACTTCTTAGAGCTCATTTGAGGTACTAGAAGATGAGGTAGAAGATTCAATGGAGCTCTAATTTTTGGAGTAGGAATGAGAGCTAATGTAGGTGCTTGACTAGTGCTTAGAATTCCTAATTCTGGATAAAGAGGCATGGGTGGCCTAGGTGCAAGTTTTTCAGCTTGAATCAAACAATTTTCAGCTCTAATGGCAATACTATAAGCTATGGGTAAAGTTGTACCTCCCATAGATTGTATCATCATTACAATATTTGAATTTAGAGATTTTAGGAAGTATAAAAAGACACCTTCACCTCTGGTCTCACAACAAGTGGAATTCTATCCCATGTCCTTTGAAACCTGAAGTTGAAATCAACCATCTGCTCATTTGGTGCTCTCTTGATTGTGGTTAGCTATTCCAATAGAGACAAATTATCTTCCTTTTCTCCGAATTGGTTATGAAGAGCTGTGCAAAAATGGTCCCAATTCTAGATAGATCCTTCTCGTTAGACTCTTGAACCATTGCAAAGCTTTACCCTTAAAGGAGGATGCTAAAAACTTAACTGCAACGTCCATTTCAGCAATTTCATGAATTACACAGACATTTGCAATGTCTTGGATGTGGTCAATCGAAGTTGTATGGTTCTCTCTAGTGAAATATGGAATGTTCTTTAATGCTGTAAATGGAATTAGATTTTGTGCATTGAGAGAAAGTGGGATGCTTCCCATGAAGTTGACATAGGGATTTGGTGGCCCTTGCGGTGGTTTTGTTGTAGATGTGCCATTATAATCGGTCTAAGAACTCTAGTTGATTGAATGAAAGGCCTACCAAGTGGAGGTGTTGATAGTGTTCTATTTGGTGGAGATGGAGACCTTTGAGATCTTCTTCCCCTTCTTCCTCTTCCTGGAGATAACTGTAAGTATTCAAAAATTCCTTCCTCTCTAGTTCTTGACCTTGTTTGAATTCTTCTCATAAAACTATTAAGCTTGGACTACGAAACAAGTGGATTCTACCCTTTTAGAGTCGCCAAATGTGTTATTTCAAAGCCTCTTACAAGATGGAATTTCACAACAAGAGCACATCAAACTTGATGCAAAAAAATAAAAAAATTCTATCCCACCAGACGTGCCAAAATTGTTAATGCAAAATTACAGACACCCCTGATTGCTTGTGATTTTTTTTTACGAGGCAACTAGTACAACCTACATAACATGGGATTATCCTGTAGTGTGGGACCTTGCAAGTAGGATAATCCTCAGAGAGAAAGCCAACTTATTCCTCTAACCTAGTGCCAAATTCTCTAAAGAGCAGAGAATGATAAGCTAAAACAATTCTATCCTAATTCTTTCTAAGGAGATAGGGATAGAAAGATGCATGAAATAAAACTACTCTAAGTGAAGGTGATGCACCAAGAAAGGGTGAGACAATCCAAGTGAGTGAAGGATAGGGAGAAAATGGGAAGGAGAGGGCTGGTAGAAATGCCACAGTCCAAGACAATATTCGATTCCCTATATTCATAAAGCACAACAAACTATAGACTCTGCAAAGAGATAGATACATGCACAATATACTTATAAATATAATGGAAGGAAAAAAATGTAATTCATACAAGTTAGGGTGAAAATGGCCACAAAACATGAATTTTATTGCTCAAAAACATGCACAATCCATTATATCATAAGCACAAGACAAAATACTTTACAATAAGCCCAAATTCGAGGCCTTTAGCTCACAATAGCTCTGGAACAATTTTGATAGAGTTCCTTTGCTTTTTTGAAAAATCTCCCTCAAAATGAGGTGAATTTTACAATATATAGGAAATTTGGGTTACTAATTGGCAGGATGCATTAAAGAGGTATGAATAACCATTTATTTTGTTACTTTTCCTACACGGGAGGTCATGGGTGCTATGCCTCATTAATTATGGTTGTTGGGATGTCATTCATTCACCTACCCTCATTTGGATTGTAACTCGTCCATCATCTTTGTCGTCCAACCACGTTGGGTTGGACGATCTTCTATCTCTACCCATATGACACACTACCCGTCCATTCTAGTTGCCGACCAATCGATGAGTCGGCTAACCGGATGACTCAACTAACCATTTCGTACATCCGTAAGCCATTTATATGTGTTGGTTGTGAAACCACGAGAGGTTGGGTGATGTCCATGTTTCTCGACAAAACTCTCTATACGCCGTCCACCTGACCAATCATAACCTCGCCAACCTAGGCCGCCACAAAAGTCGGTCGACACACCAATCTGACTAACCCATCACCCATTAAATCGAGCTTCTACACGTGGTTAGACACCATCTAACTGTTACCCAACCAAATCGTGTCGACCAACTTGTCACTCGACTAACTGAACTGACCAACTCGTCATCCGACCAACCAAGTGACTAACTCGTCACCCAACCAGGTGAGCTTCCATACCAGGCTTGGATTCCATCCAACTTGTCATTGGACCAACCATGATGACTAACCTATCACCTTACCAACCAAGCCTACCAACCCTGTATAAGCTCGATTTCCAACTCCAAGATCTGCATGCTCACGCAAGTTATAACCAACTTAGATGAGCCAATACATGCGATACCTTGCATACTGCAAAAGCATTTCCCTTTATCCATCAAATGCCAATGTTCTAACCTACTAAGTTTTCCATTTTGTAGGGAGTACAAAAAAATGGATAAAAATTGTTGCGCTATGTAATGTGCCTACATGGTTAGTAAAGTGTGTGTTGTCACAAAGTGTTGTTGTTGACATTGCTATTTTTCCCCCAATTTGACTTCTTATTTCTCATACAACCTGGACCTACAAGGATAAAATGATCAAGTAGTCAAATATGTATGTATGTATGTATGTGTTGAAACCTAATGTAAAAGATGCATGTATATGTCAAATACACAAATTTAAATGGAAAATATAAATAGGATATGTGTACCGATCCATGTTGAGAAAGAGGGTGTAGAAGGATATCTTGTATTGTGATTTTTGGGTAATCTCACGCCACCTTGACCAAAGAAGTGTAGGGAGGAAATGCTCTGTGTCCTCCAAGCTCTAACTACTTCCTTGAATGTGTGTGAAGAGATCTCTGTAGTGTCCTAGTTTTTTGGGTGATCTCGATGCCACTGGCCGAAGTAGCATAGGGAGGCACACCCACTGTAACCTCCAAGCCTGTAACTAATTCCAAGAATGCTAAGGACACCATGTCCTATAAAATCCATTGTGTATGGGGTTCGTAGACCATTATGAACCCTGTCGTTATCTATAACTAGACCGAACCAAGTATAGAATCTTTGTGTTAGTATGTAGAAACACCCCAATTTATGCCCCCCTCTTTGGGAGCACATGTGATGTTGCTGATAGGAGAATGCAGCCCCAAAAGAGGACCAAACACATGTAGGTTATAACTCTACCCTACATGGTGAAGGAAATGTGCTTGGTAGAAACCAAGGCGTGTACAAACAAGGATGGCTAGCCAAAGACAAGTGTTAGTACAAAAACACATGTATGTAAGAAGATTATGTGTAATCTACGCAGACAATGTAAAAACTACCAAGCACAGTAGTGTAAACACGTAAGAATACAAGTAAGCCACAAAAAGTGGGTCACAAACATGGGACATCACTCATGATGTTGCAAGACATGCAAGGCCATCATGGCCAAAAAACAAATAAATGTGTACACAAAACATAGGGCAAGGCCCGCACATAAGAAACAAACAATGAAAGACAAGTACAAACAAGAGAAGTAGTCATGGAAACATGTAATCCTTCAAAACAAGTGTTATACATGGAACACCTATTAGCATGCTAGAGAAATAACCAATATTTCAAAGCATGAATAACCAAGTAATGTAAAGTGCTAAGTAAAAAATGAAACAATAAAACCTATGAGAATCAAATGCGGATTCCCCCAACGACCAGTGTAGGAAGGGTAAAAGGTGAGCATCCATGTTGCGGGTGAAGGATCAATATCTATGATCACAAGTAGAGAAAGGCATGAACATGCATGTGTAAATGGTATAGATAATGACATATAAGTAATCAATATAACATATGTAGTAATGTGATCATGTCAAACACTAGTAAACAAGAGTAAATGCCCCTAAGATAATGCAATATGTTTTGGATGGATGGAATGGAATGCAAGATGGAATGATAGGGGCTGTCTGCCCCGAGTGAATGGAAAGGTATGCAATGAGGCTCATTTTTTTTTCCCCTTAGTAGTCAAGAATGAACTATAAACGAGAGTGCGTCATCGGAAATGGTCGAGAAGTGTGCGTTATGTTTAACATGTTGTGATGAATGTGTAGGTGTAGTGGTGAGATGTGACCTAGAAATAACATGTGCGTGAACCCTATAGCTGAAGTGTATATCATGACTAGATGAACGTAAAAGTGATGATTTATCCTAAGCGTATATCACTATAATATGAATGGATGAGTGATAATTTATCCCTAAGCGTATATCACTACAAGATGAAATAAGGAAGTGGTGATGTAACCTAAGGTGTATACCACTAAAAATGATATAATAGGTGACGATTTAGCCTAAAGTGTATGTCACTACAAGATAAAAGGAGGAAGTGGTGATGTAACCTAAGGTGTATACCACTACAAAATGATAGAATAGGTGACGATTTAGCCTAAATCATATGTCACTAGCCTAGGATTGTCGCATGTGTGATGAGTGTAAGGTCCATTTGATTTGTAAACCCTTGGTAGTCAAGTATGGATCGAGGAAATAAAGTGCATCATAGGGTAGTGAATGCAGTTCATAGAAGACAATGTAGTATATGTAATGATAAAATACAACCATGTGATGAAGAGAATATGTAAAAACGCGGTGTGTAAAATGTGATGGTAGATGTGTAGAATGTATAAAATGTAATGTATAATGCGTAGTGTAACACATGTAGATAGATGAGTAATGTAGTATGTAGGGATGAATGTAATGCTAGACTCATATGTGATGAATACTAGTATAGTATGTAGAAAATGACATGAAGACGCGCAATGTATGATGTATGGTATATGCCTATGTATAGGATGTGAGGAAACATGTATAAATATCCTAATAGTGTATGATGTAAAATGCATAAGGTGAGGACTAGTATAATGTATGATGTATGAATATGGAAATGAAACAATGTTGTAGACAAATATGGAGAATTTATGGTTTATGGCGCATGATATGTGAATAGATACGATATGTAATTCCTAGAGTGTAGTGTGTGGGATTCAATGTAGTAATAATCCCTCAATAGTGGATTGTGAACCTGCTGGCTAGATTTTTTGCATAGCTGAAAACCTAGGTAGTCATGAGATAAATCTCCCTCATTTACTGGTGAGGCTCCCATGTTAGATTTTTCATTAAAAATATGCTAGTATCTATATGGGGTTTTACTTTAACTATTCATCTCATGAACTAGAACTGTATAGTTCTGCAGTAAGTAAGCAACTGTTTAAGAAAGAAAATATTTATAGAAGAAGAAAATAATAAAACACAGGGAAGAAATGGGGAAGATGTGCAACCCAATCAATAGATAAAAAATTTAATTGCATGCACATAGAA
This sequence comes from Taxus wallichiana var. yunnanensis, assembly GCA_018340775.1. Classification (NCBI taxonomy): domain Eukaryota; kingdom Viridiplantae; phylum Streptophyta; class Pinopsida; order Cupressales; family Taxaceae; genus Taxus; species Taxus wallichiana. Next base: position 34,875,681 of record CM031241.1, on the reverse strand, counting down.
GAAACCAATAGATATCAACACAGATAATTATAAGCAAAGGCAACTCTAGATCTAGACCTAAAATAACATAAAGTTTATTATAAGATCTAAGATAAAAAGCTAGAAACAAAATGCACCGTGACACAAAGTTCTTCATGAATCTATTCCTTTATATTCCTTTGCTTCAAGTGGCTATCAGGGGTTTCAACACAAAGTCTAGAACACAAGAATGCTACTTACAAATTCTGATCATTAACCCAAAGGTTCTTCTTCTACTTATAGAATGTAGAAGGGAAAGTACAAATGGGAAACTCAACTGAACTGAAACATAAACAAGAAGTAAAGATGACATCTGACAATCATCCTCCTCTAACTTCTCCTCAAGTGACACATCTATCACTTAACTAATAGAATCGTTCCACATAACTTAAAGCAATGGTTTCAAAACCAATAACTTTAAAGTTTTACAATTTCATCCAGAACGTGGAAAATAGAAGAAGAAAGTCCTGCCAGTTGTAACATTTATATCTTCTTTTTGTTCTGATACTAAATATACTTGTCAAACATATAATTCAGCATCTTCCCATCTGTCTTAGCACAGTTCCTTTTTTGTCTTGAACTGTAGCAAGCCTTCGTTCAATACCCTGATACATGCTTCCACATCCTCCAAGCTTGGCCCGAACTTTGCAATATCCGACTGTAGTGCCACCAGTCTGCTAATGGAATTCATTGTGAAAGGCTTAGTAGCTCCATCAATTCTCCCCTGCACCATTAGAAGAGACCCTTCCAGGGAATTAGGAACTCTACTAGGAATGATCCGTGTGTATGAAGTAACATTTCGACCACTTCCTCATGAGTGAAAGCAATGATATTGTCTAGTAAAGATGATGCCATACTCTCAAGTGCCTGCATCCTCTAGCATAATTCTGCAGATCTCCAAATGGAAAGATACTACAAACTCTAGCTACTTCCCCTTCTCAACTGATCTGTCAGGCACAATTTGTTCTATAACCAACACTTCTCTCGATAGCTTATTGATTTCAGCCAAAGTACTCAGGTTACTCTCAGCAACTATGTTCATATCTACTATGCTTGTCACCAGTTGCTTCAGCTGATCTGCTGCATCTTTCATAACCTTCAGGTGGGCTGGCACCTCTCCGAGTTGTACAAAAGCTTGACAAATGATCAGACTTTTCCATTCATTGATAGCTTTCACCTGGTTGCTTGCATCTTCCATTTCCTGCATCAAATGATCACTCACCTACTTTTGCGCTGAAATGGGCTGAGTGGAAGATTTAGCAACCTTGGCAATGATCTCACACAATCGAGATACCTACTTTTGAAGTTTAACTTTCTCCCCTCTTCTTTACCAAGCCTAAGGAATAAAGCATCTATCAATGTTTGTGTATCCTGCTTCAATCCTTCTATAGTGGCTTGACCTATGGGTACTATGGTCACTGTTATGTCTTTTACCGTGAGTTCACATTATTTCTTCCCCTCTCGCCTTGAATTCACATCTCAAAGCAAACTTCTACCTTGACTCCTTGATGATCAACCTTGAATTTACCTTAGAAACTTTAGGTTTTCTGTCTTTCCCACTTAGATTCAGGAGTAGTTTCAAGCCATGTTCCTCTAAGTTGATTTCTTCTCTAGCCTATATAACAAACTGCGAAGTCAACCATTCTGATAAATTACTTCTCAGAGAATGATAAGTTGCTGAGTGTACCACTATCTCTCACTCTGATTCCTCTCCATAAGAAACCACTATAGTGTTGTGGCTGCCATCCTCTGAATCATCCAAAGACAAATATCTTTCAAACTATGCCATCTGTAGCTTCAACGTTTCTTCAAGAACAAGTGCCGAATGGAGTGGCTAAGGAGAGAAGATGAATGTTTCGGATTCAACTGAGGAATGGCAGTGTCCTGCTGAGGTGCAATAGTGAGTGAAGTATTGGATGCTGGAGAAGCCGAAACTAATGTCATAGCCGTGGAAGTGATCTTCTCCTTTGATTGAGACCTTCTATGCACTTTCATTTTCTCGGGCCTTCTGCTGCTTTCTCCTCCATGCTTCCTTTTGAGGGAATCTCCTACACTGAAGTTTCCCATGACTTGATTCATCAATGCTTCATCAAGGCAAGTATCCCTTTGTCAGCAACCAGTTTGAAGTATTCACCAGAACGACGGCGTACCTTTCCTCAATTGTATGGAAACCCCATACGTTCTCCTGAAGTATAGCTCTATCTCCTCCCATTTGATGGTATGTGTCAAGTAACACATTCCCATCATCTTTAAGATCTGTAGGTATCCATGCTAATCCAAATTCGAACACTTGCCGTGTTGATAGCCTGCTGAAATCTTTCTTTCTAACCTCGTACTCACTTTTGCACTTCATCCAGAAATCTTCTAATGAAGGCACATATGCATACTCCTGGGAGATCGTCTTCTTAGCTACTCCAAATGGATCGAAGTTCAACCGTGATGGGAAGAAATCTTTCTCATATTCAGAGAACATCTCCGCTTCCACTCCTCAAAATTTATGAATACTCTGGCAGCTATAATGTCCCACAGTGATCGGGAAGAAGCCCGTAGACTTATACCATTTCAATGAAGGTCGTGCATCTCCACAAGTTGCCTGCTCAACTCCATGGTGACCAATCTATCATTTGGATATCTGGGAAACTTAACTGGTTCCCCAGAAAAGCCGGTGACCCTGAGGTATGTGAAATCTGTAAACTGAATGAAGAGACTACCAATTATGGACACAATTTCCCATGCTTCCTTGCTCACCTGTTAGCCTTTAGATCCCTATTCAACCTGCAAATGAATTCATAGAAGAATATATTTTTGACCACTTTGAAATATTTCTTGCACGTAGGTATAGTAAGCTCTGGGTAGCACTCGAAAATGGGGTCCTTTGAATGAATGCCACATCTATCTAGCTTGGATAAGATGCCTTGTGAAGCTGTTGCGTATACCAAATAGGAAGTCATTTTGAAGTTGAAAGTACACTTCATGTTCCATAATTGCTCACCAATGTTGTCGCTAATGATTTCTGACCAATTGATTATTGAATCTACTTTGTTGATTTTAATGGTCCTGATGAAAGCATACATCCATGTGCAAAAGGTGTGAGCGTTTGCTTCCTCCTTATCCCTGCATAACAATTTGGCAATATCATCTACCTCATGTACCAAAGTGGACCGCAGAAGAGCTCTTGGGAACTTGGAAGGAGATCTAGGCTTCTTCATGTATCCGATGTTCATTATGTTTACGCAGTCAACTCTATGCTTCTCCCATCTATTTCCAAAGATCCTGAATGCTATTAGAAGTCACCACCTTCGTGTCGAATGTTCAAACAATAATTGATGAATTATGCGTCCAATGGATTATTATTTTCTCTATAGTGTCTCGACTAATCTGGATGATGGATGGTAAGACCTAGCACACTCCATAATGAACTCTGGCAACTGGGCTATGTATGGAAACATTGCAGCTCGAATAATTCCACTGATTTTAACTACACGCATGAGGGAAATATTTCCTCCTCTGGATCTATCAATCAATTTAAAAAGAGGTTCCGGACCTAGATATGTGTCTCCAATGTCTACAAATTTAGAAATGATGCATGACTCTGTTGTGCTCTCTTTTTCATCCCTCTTTGCCATGGCCATATCTATCTTTGTCTGAACAATTCTTTTTCTCTTTATTCAGTTGGAATTCTTCACAACCGGTGCAGATATGGATAATTCTTCAGATTTGGAGGATATATTCAATGTATTGGACATTGATTTAAGCTCCCTTTCTCTTATAAAAGAACATGTAATGAATTCCTGTAGTTAATTCAGACAAAGATGACAACCGGAGCGTGAACAATGGATTTTAATCATAAAAATTTGCATAATTCAAGCCTGCTGCCCCAAAATTTGATGTTTTATTTGCATGCAAAGAAAACATGAATTTTACCAACTTCACCTGAGCACCTGTATCACTTATGCAGACAATTATCTAGAAACAAATGAACCTCCTTCAACTTGTGCGCCAAAATTAGAAGCTTCCAACATTAATTACACCTTCTTCTAAGCAAAAATCCTCTTCAAATGGGGCGCACTTTTTGTCTGGGCTGCACTTCTCTACTTTTGAATTAATTAATTCATCCTTATGGCAGCCCCTGCTTATATAATCCTCATAATTCTATAATTAATTAATGTCTTTCCTATTCCTGGCAATTAATTAATTATTAAATAAGCTTTACTCTTCAAATGGGGTGCCTATTTTGTGCATGCTCATGGTTGCCATTAAATAAATTAAATTTATTTAATTTTAGACTTCTACTTCAGATTAACTCAAGCCTCACAAAGATGCTTTGACCTCACCACCTGAAAATAGGAATTAATTAAATCATTTAATACTTAATAAAGTATTATTTCTCTCCTAAATGGGGTGCACTTTTTGACATGAAGGGGGTACATTAAATAAATAATATTTATTTAATTTTAGAACTGTCTAATTCCAAATTACTTTTGTCCACTTTCCTTTGTTAACTTTTCCACAAGCCTGGGTGGCAAAATTGGAGAAGAAATTAATTAATTTAAGGCTACCTTTCTTTCCCCAAAGGGGTCACACTTTTGGAATAAGGAATTTATATTTTTAAAATTCAATTGGCAATGGGATTATTTACCTTACAAGGCAGCTCCAAAAATCCCATGATTCACTTAAGTTGTTTGACTTTCATAATGGGATTATTTACCCTGCCAGGTAGGCAATAAAATCCCATCAATGCCTTAAGTGATTTTTCTTTTATTTCACAATGGGAATTTTTACCTTGTAAGGCAGGTAAGAAATTCCCGCCTGCCTGCTACCTCTAATTTTCCCATTGTGACTTAAGTGACGTTACTTCCATGGGAAAAAGTACCCTGCTAGGTAGGTACAAAATTCCCACCTACCTTGCTTCCAAAAATCCCATGATCCACTTCAAACCCCCTTTTTCCAAAAATGCGGCCAGCCCAGAAGAAGCTTTTTGGTGCATGACTTTGTCTTTTCCAAGAGAACCAGACCTCCGATGGTGAATTCCTTCTGGCACAACGTGCATAGGTGATCTCTAGATACTCCAGGACAAGAATCAGGCCAAACCGAAAAGGAATTGATCCAGAGAAATTTCACAGAAAATGAAACAGAAAACACAAAAACACAAAATGTTGCCAGAAGTCACAAATAAAGCCCAGGATTCATTCCTGGTTAAAACCCTACTAGTATATGGGAATAATGATATGTACGATCACAACAGGGTTAAATCGGAGCAAAAATTACCTCAAACGGGGCTTAAAATAATTAAATACAAATTTCCATGCAGTAAACCCCAACATGAGAATAAAACAATTTTAAGCATCTGGGTATTTAGCGAAAATGGCTAATATGGATCCTTGGGAATATCTTGACACAATACATGAACTTTCTAGTAATAAAAACACAAAACGACTCATTATTTTAAAAGTATGATTTTTTTAATAAGGTAGTCTCAGATTTCAAGATGAAATCGGGGATACTAGAACAAAGTATAAGAGTGTGTCATCGAGTAGGACAATACTAAAATGTGAGATGAAATATGCCTATATGAAAATCAAACGATGATAGACACTATGATGAAATAAGGAGGGGGATTAGGTTTTATGCCCACAATAGATGCATGGTAAAATAGGTGATCATGTAATGTCTTCTAAAAGATCATTGTTCTTAGGTTCAAAGTCAAATGGGTAAGCATTAGTGACTTGATAAGTTATAGTTTTGGGTGGGTCGCGTAATGATCCATTAAGGTGCAATTTATACATGGTCATAGCATATTCCTCATCGACGAATGGAGGAAGTGGACAACCGAGTACATACCAACGAGTGAGATTTTGATTATATCCTAGGAAAGAGATATTACAAATGAAAACACATCCAAAGGGCATAGGAAAGGAAATGTCTATATGATCCGGATCTAGTGTACCTCCAATATAATCAAGCCATGATTGTCCTAATTTAAGTGATGACAAGAAAGGAGTATGTGATAGATAGATGGTAAGATGAAACACACGTAAACCATAAGCAACAATAATACGAACAAAGCCATAATAAATATGAGGAGCATGTGATGTCGGATAGATGCCTTCAAAAGAAAACCCTAAGTGATCTAACCCTCATGTGTACATATATTTTCATTGCATGTAGGATCAAATGGAATGTGTTCCCAGTATGAATCATTCATAAAGAGTGTGCAAGTGAATGGTGGGCATGCTAATGTAGGTGGTTTATGCGAAGGTGTGGGTGATAGAATGACATACATAGACTGGAAAATCCCCTGAAAAGGAATCATAGCAGTGGTAGTAACAAGTGGCATAGAAGAAACTACATCTATCACACAAATGGTGTCATCAAGTGGTGGTAAGTGAGGTGGTTCTTCCTAGGTCGTGGCTCATCGTAATATTAATTCACGGGATAGGAAGATTAGTATTAGGATCCTGGTCACAATCTTTGGAATGGATCACGGTCACAAAAATAGTGTATTCAATGCTCTCATGTAAGAATTTTACACAATTATGGATAGTAGAGGCGACAACTTGCATGGCATGAAGCCATGACCTACCAAGTAGATAGTTATAGGAAACTGGGAAATCAACAACGAAAAAGATAGTGTGGATAGTCTTAGGACCAACAAAGTGATGGGAAATGTGATGTGACCAAAACATGGATGGATGGAACCATCATAAGCATGTAGTGAAACACTAGAGGGACTAATGTCATGAGCGGTAAGACCTAAAACTTTGAGAAATGACATAGGACACAAGTTAAGTTCAGATCCATTATCAATCAAAGTATGCTTAACAACAACATTGTAAATGCGAGAGATGATATGCAAAGGCGGATCATTATCAAAAGTGTGAACATCAGAGGGAAGGTTGGACTTAAATACTAAGTGTGGAGAGAATGCATTAGCAAAGGCCTGATAAACCAAGTCGGGATGCATGTCACACGAATACGAGTAGTAGAAAGAAAATGTTGGACTCTATGGAGTAAATTAGGATTTGCAAGAAAATAATCATTGATTGAGATATGCATGATGAATGAATGGCAAAGGAATCCCTAGAAGGTGCAATGGATAACCGTCAGGTTCACCAAAATGATTATTTAAAAATGGACTAACTATGTAGTATAAAGCTAGTTAATCTAAGATATTAATAGTTGTATTAAAGTAGATAAATGTAGTAAAAAAATGTAAATAAGATAAATAACTATGCAAAAGTAAATACTAAACCTAATATGAAAAAGAGAGTGATGAAAGAACTCGGTTGATATGATGCTTGTCGAGAGAGTGTCGCATAGATGATTTGGAAAAATCAAGAGTAGGAATGACTATGTAGAATTATCGAAAAGGATGGATTTAAAGGATCTAGCTAGATTGGAGTGCTTGAAGGAGGAATGGCATGCCTACGGGTGATATGGTATACAATATTGGCACCTTGGTTTATTCGAAAAGATCGAAACTAGTTTTCACAGAGCTAGAAGATGACCTGGAACATTCACTGTTTGTCGCATCAACTTCGTTGTCCTGCACTAGATGTCACCAATAATCCAAGATGAAAGAAACAACTACGAGAATTAAAAATAAGCATCAAACCCTAAAAATGAATAATATATATGAAGGGGTTGGATCGACCTCAACCGCCACAATGTTGGAATTACTAATCGAGTACTACACTACATCTCGGACTGATGTAGTTCTATGTGCAAGTGTGTGTCAACATGCCATAGCTTACTCTTGTGCTGTCACACTTTGTGAAGTAACGAGCAATAACTATGTGTAGACAATGTAGTATAATGTGTGCATGAAATAGAATAGAATCCATCCCCTATGAAGTGCAATGCGAGATGTCCTAGTCTTGTGCCTTAATGATTGAGCTATTTAGATGCAAGTGATCTCGAATGATAGATGGATGCAACTCTAGATAGAGTGATAGTTGTAAGTGATGCTAGGTCCCTTATTATGGTCTCATAATTGTATATTTATAGAGTTCTCTTGATCTAATTTCATAATTAACCCCAAAAATGTCAATCACAAGAAAGATAAAGATGGCAAAGAGATAGAAAGAGCCCAAAAAAGGAGGGAAAGTGAAAAAGGACCAAGCCGCCCTGGTGGGACTAGGGTGCCCACGGGTGCCGGGTACCCGATTTAGGCTGAAATGATAGAAAATGATCAAACCGATGGGCATGTGGGGTGCAAGAGGTTGATAATGATGAAATAAAATAAAATAATATGGCCAAGAGATTGGGGTTAGTAATTAGTTTCTTCACTCAAGAACCTTCTAAATAATAGTATGAGACTGAGATAAATATTTTCCAAAGTGCAAGATTTTGTGACTACGGGTTCTTATCAAAGAAAATTCTCGGTATTTGCTAAGTTGTTTTATTTATTGAAAGAAACGACATAGGGGCCATTAGGATTACAGCATACTTAATTTGGAAATAGCGATAGAATAACAAATCATGATATAGCTTAGTGGTTGCTAGGCTCATACCAATACCTATTTTCATTGTAAACACTATCTTTACAAATTTGAAGCGCTACTATTTTTCGTTGTTTAAATGCAAAAAACACCTTTTGAGATTTCAGAATTTTCATGCCATGTGTCGTCATTTTACTAGGTCCTATTTATATTATAATATCACGGTTTCATATAGGTTTGAAATATTTTATACTCGTTTCTTTATATATAAATGTGTTAATTATAATGTTTTCTAACTATTAGGTTCAAACTTGCCACGTGGTGCAGAGTAATTGGAGAATTATATTTCATTAACGCTCTACATCTAACATTGTCTACATCGATTTTAATAGAAATAAAAAAATGTGCCTATACATTTATACAATTTATTTCTTTTGTTTTATTATAATATTATATGTTTTATTACGTTTTTACTATTTTAAGCTATAACCAATAACAAAAGACATTTTTTTCAATATTATTTATGTTTTCAATATCTCATACCTTTTCTTAATGATTGGTAAATTCAAATTTCAAATTGTGAATTCCCCTACATTTGAGAGAATTTGAAATTTCAATATACTCTCAAATTCCCCTACTCTAATTTTTAAATTTTCATATCCTGCACTTTTTATATTTTCAAAATTTCTAACGTGGAATGTGTTGAAAAAAATTATTAAATACCCTAGAGAACTAGTTTTTAGGGTTTTTTTATTTCACTCTTGCGAGAAAAGAACCTCATAAAATCATAGAACTATACAAGAAAGTTATAGATTACAGGGCGAGTACAATAATCTCATTCATTTTGGCAACAAAACAATCAGTGATAAATATGATCTCATTTGTGGATTAACAAAAAGGGAACAATCAGGTAGTAAAAAAGGGCACACACAAACTAGGGAAGGAAATGGGGTTACGGATAAAATAGTACAAATAGTTAGTTTGATGTAGTAGACGGAGGTTTGGATGACATCACCAAGCATGAAATAATCTCATGTCTAAATTAGTTATAAATAAAAAACATATATTATACTAAATTTACACCTTTTTTATTGTTGGCTTGTTCACTCATCTGTCTTCGACTAGTTCTTGTCTTTTTCACTTGAGCCCAACCTCGCTTTTTCCTAAAAAACATGATTCGTGGCCTAGCTCACGCTTACACGGTTCCTTCTAATCATTTTTTCAAACCTCCTTGTTCTTCAAGAAAATAAGGATTCTGTTGTGCCCTAACAAACGAAAATTTAATCCCTTTTCAACTCTAGTTTTTATTTCAATTGAACGCTTTCAAGTATCCATCGTTTTATGTCCCCCTCTGGAATTTTTTTCTTGATAATGATGGCCTTTCACATACTTAGTATTTTTAAAATTTTAATCATTTGCGAGAATAAAATATTATTTACGTATTCATTACGACTACCTTTTTTTCTTTTTATTATGATGATAGAAACAACCCGAGGTAATTATTTCATTATACATTGTTTATATGGTTTCCATGTTGACTTTGTGAGAAGATATTCGAGGTTAACAAAATTCTTTAAAACTATAAAATCATATTAAGTTTTCAATTGTGAGATAATTTTTTGTGCAATGGAAGGTAAACATATTATATATACACGTAAATTTTATAAAATAAATATTTTAATCACTATGTATTTAAATTTATATTTCCTTTTCTACCTACTAAGCCATGACAAAAATCACATAACTTTGTTGTCACAATGATATTATTTATTTTTAAAAATATTATTAGTAGGCCACATATTATTGGTAAAAGATAGAGTGTTTTATATATATTAATTCACGATTCTACATGTATTTCTATATATTCAAATGGAAACTCCAGATTTATTTGTTATCTTTTATACCTTTTCAATTTGATTTATTATATCCAAATAAAATCTAACAAGAAAAATTTGTGTAGCTTAAGCAAAGCACCTAGGCTATAATTTCCTTTTGAAGAAAACATGTTTGAATCTCAACGATAATAAAAATATATGTATAATTGTATAACACATAGAAGGTTTATGTTTAGTGTATAGCGGTCAAGCATAACACTTTCGATTTTAGAATTTGAAGTAAGTTTTTTTAGGTTAGAGGTTTTCGAGGCTATGCTAACAAATAATATTTGGAGCTTAGCGACCTCTAGGTAATGCGATGGAATAATATTTTGAGTCATGTGGTGGTTATGATTTATAAAAAAATATTAAAATATTATGAGCTTATTGGCCACTCTGATTTGCAACAACATTTTATTTAGAGCTTACAATCACTATGGAAGGCCACAAAATAATATGTCAAACATTAGGGATTGATGAAGGGTAACCCCTCATTAACTCTTGCATGCATGTTATTTTGACAAAATCTTACATAAGCTTATTCTAGGGATGTCACCAAGTTGTCTAGTTATCAACAAGATCCTTCAACATCACGTTTAAGGAATATAAGACCTATATCAACACTTATCTTACTCCACTAACTTCAAACAAAGATAATTACATCATTCAAATTGATCTCATATAATGGAAATACACTTATCATTCTCATTCACATACCTCTGAAAGTTCTTCATTAGCCTTGCTTTACATAGCTCCAATTCTAGTCAAATATTGTAATTTTTGTCTTATTAACAACCCCACTACTCTGTACCTTCATTTCATGCTTGAACTCACATGTTCCATTCACCAAACAGGTTAAATTTAATTAATACACAAAACATGCTACTTTTTCCTTATCATGATCTCAAGCAACATTCTTAGATAGTCATAGGAAAAGTTATTTCTTGAGGTGTGTATGGAATTTTAGATGATTTCTTAGATTCCTTTTATCATTATAATTTTTTCCTCCAAGTTTTAATACCCAACTCTTCTTGCAACTCCCTATACCTCAACTATTACAATTTCACCTTTAGGCTCCTAAATAGGTCTAGAACCCTCTGTCACATGTCTCTGAGCTTATATGTGACTCCAATTCATAATTAATATATTTTGGGACTCCTAAAAATCCCTTTTCATCTCCCATAAGTTTCTTCAATCAATTTGTAGAACAACCCCACTTCGTTTGTAACTAGGCTCCAAATACTAGGTCTTAAGCGTGTTTTTACCCGTAGTCCCGATGTCAGGTTTTTCTCCAATTTTGTATGGTATACCTAAGAAATTATTCAAGAATCATTTAATTCACTTAGGCATAGAACTAACCTCAAAATTTAAACTTCAAACTTGATGGTTAAGGCATTCAATTACTAAGCCCGAGCTCTTATTCCGAAACCCTCCTAAACCACCTAGGAAGGGTAAATTCTTTGTACAACACATTAGAATTAATTTAAATATATGAAAATTATACCTAAGGATTTTCTATTCCTAATCCACATTTTTGAGTCATCATATAAACACCACAAATCCATTTAGGGTTCCTTTTCACATTTTAATGGCTAAACTATCAAAAACTAAGTTTTTTTCTTATCATGATCGATACACAAGAGATAATGATTTAACATGGATATTTCTTTGTCTTTTGTAGGATTGAATACCTCTGAGAAATTTAATTCCACAAGTACTTTAAGACTCAAATCATACACGCTTAAAAATTACATAAAACTCTTACTTATTCCACACAGTTACATTCGAGGAAAAGTACTTTTGGAAGGCGAGATTACCAATCCATGAGAACAAATACTGTAGTCATTTTTATGCCCTCTCAAAGAACAAGGAAATCCCATGCACATTGGCCTATCACCCAACGAGCACTGCGCACTCAACCGATGCACACGCAGTCCAAGTCCCTCCTTTATATGAGTTGTGTGAGAATGCATTATTTACGACAAAAACTTAAGTGAATAGATTAGAAAGGAACCATACATTCATCTTAGAGCTCAGAATGGATTCTAGACCAATGTGTTCATTCATATAAGAAAAGCATTACAAAACATAGATCTGAATCATAATATAAAAGAAATGCATAGGGGTTTACACCCACTCATATGAAATGTATATATGACCTGATCCATACAGATGTAAGTAGAATTGGAAACACACATATATTCATATTAAACATGTTGATAACCACATTACATTAATTGGGGTAGTCACAAATCCATATGATAATGCAGACCAATGTCATACATCGAAACTGGACTTATGCCCTTCATAGTATAAATAAAAATATAATGTTCAGACCCATCCCCTTGATACAACCTACTCCTACAGATCCTCTAAACCCAACCTATGGAGCTCTCACAACATTCTTGCATGGCTTTGCCTCTCTTCAATTCTCGATCTCTCCACCTGTCTCCATATGTGTATATCTTTCTTCTACCGGGTGCTCATATATATAGCCTTATCAAGCACTACCATGCCTTTCTGAAGTTGTAGATTGCTTGCCATGTGTCCAAGTGGTCCTCCATGGGAGCATGCTTCTTCAAATGTGATCTCTCCATCCTTTTCCATGATGACCTTCTGGAATCTTCTATCGTAAGGTATATTCCTTCCGTGGGAACCAAGTTGCTAGGATGGCACCTTATCCACTTCGCATGCACAGTTGGGTCATGCTTTCCTTGTGTCCTGCCCAATATGCCAAATATGGCTGAGTCCCAAGATCTTTTCTCTTCCTTACATGCGCAATTGGTTATTCCAAAACCCTCCTAAAACCCTGTCTTACATGCTTTCTCCTTGTGTGCCCTTATTCAAATAGGCCATTACACGCCCATGCGCCTTCTTGTACTTAGCCAATATTTTAGGGGCCCAACATCACCCCACACTACGTCTGTTCTTCGCCCTCGAAACACCTTATCAAAGAATAAAGTAGTACTGAATTTGTCCTTGAATAGTTTTGAGAAAGAATAAAAGAATGAAGAATTTTGGGGAAGAATGAAAGAATGGGGAATTATGATTATTTCTACAAGAGGAGAGGGAATTCTTTCGTCAAGTTTTCCTCCAACTTATTTTAGGTATCGACTTCACTCTATGCCTATTGACAAAGGTCACCGACTAGGGCACTCACCTCTTCAAAGCTTAGCCCTTCTCCTTGAGTATTCATTGTCTCCATGATTCCCTCAAAAAATTTCCCAAATCCTCAAGCACATCCATCCATCGAGTGATATGGGGATATGACTCTTTCAGCCAACTTTTGATTGAGCCCCACAAGGTCTCTATAGCCTCTAATTTCTTCTCAAAATCGGCTATAATTTTGTCACATTCCGCCCTACTCCCCTCGTTCTTTTCCTAGAACTCCTTGAGCTCTACTTCATGAATGAAAACCAGAATGCTAACCACTATAATTGGTGTAGTTGTCATAAGCAGCATCAATGACTTGGGCGGCAACTTTCACATCCATTAGGACTTTCTTGTACTTTGGGCCACAATGGCCACAACCTTCATCTTGTCCTCCTTTTATTTGTGTGTTGATGCCTCCTCTGCAGACTCCAAGGCTAGTGGTTGTCTTTCCATTATGAGGATGTGGGTCAAGTCCTCTAGACACTCCAGGGTGGATCCATACTTCTGTGCTGGTGGCATTAGATCTAGATGCTTCAAGAAAATGGCATCTATGATCATCTCTACTTTCTTGTAGACCTTGCACACCCTTTCCTTCTCTTCTTTCAACTCACGCCTTAGCTGCACACTGATTAGCTCCTCCCGCTTTAACTCCTTGGTTATTTTCTCCATATCTTCTTCCTTTTTCTCCAGTTCTACCTCTAGGAACTTCACCCTATCGTTCCTCCCGAAGAGTCTGGCCTCTACTTCCACTAAAACCTTGTTCAACACGTTAAAGATTTGTTCATTTGATAGCTACTGAGTGTTTTCCAAGGGGTTGTCACCTTTTGACTACGATAACATCATTATTTCCCCTTGGCTCACTTCAAATTTTGGTTTGTCCATGTGGTACTCAATTGGCCAAGAAATCATTTTCCTTGTCCGAGGGTATGCACCTTCCTCATCAAATGATGCCATAGCCAAGAGTTTCTCCATTGGTATGGTGCTTTGAAAGCGTGCACACAACACCTTGTTCGGGTCATCAATATAGCCCATCCTTTGAACCTATGATGCCTCTGTGCTTTTTCTCCCTGTGTGTGCGGCCTTAGGAAAGCTCATAGCCAAACTAGGATCCCCTCTCATGCTTCCATATTCCTTTTCTATGCTTTCCTCCTCTGCTTCCTTCATCACTAGGTTCATATTGCGTTCCATATCTTGCTCTGCTAGGTCTTCAATGATCTTGGATACTTCTTTATCCATGGCCTTGTCTATCTATTCCTTAGTGAGGCTTGGGGTACTTTGTTTATTTGTAAATTCGTCACTTACCCCCCCGGCCTATCCTGAGTATCCTCTTCTTCTTTTTCCTTCTCCCTCTTGGAAAAGATGTATTCATTTTCTTCTTCCTCTCCTTCCTCCTTCAAGTCATGAAACTCATAGATAGGATGGTCCTCGCCTCCTGGTTCATCTTCATCATCATCATCTCTTTCACCTCTATAGGCCTCCAAGATCTTTGTATCCTCTGAATCATTTTCTTCTGTCACCTTCTGCTTCTTCCTGGTAGGATATTCTTCTTCCTTCTCCTCCTCCTCTGGTGACCTCTCTGGGTGATGGGTTCCTCATGCTCGACGCTTCTTCCTCTAGAGTCTTTTCTTTCACCGGGGAATTCTTTCTACGTGTACGTATTGTGCTTCGTGCTTGTTCCTAACACACTTCTTTGCTTTTGTATCCTAATCACTCGGTGATTTTTGTACCTCTTCTCTTTCCCTCTTCTTTGGCATTGGCTTCTTTATTCTGTGGGTTCCTCAAGGATGGATACATCATTTTCCAAGTATGTACCCTTTTCAAATTTTGGCCGATGCAAAGGTATATTCTTGCTTTATGCAACCCTTCCTATGATTAGCAATGTCACTAGTTTCATCATCGTATCTCGTGGGAGACATATCTCTCCACGTATGCGTGCTTCTTAGGGTAAACCAAATTTTTACATGGCAGCTCTCTATGGTCTTGATCCACCTTGCTAAGGTCAAACCTTAGTCTCTTGGAATTTTTTGAATTTTTTTCACCCTCGCTTGGAAGTATTGTGCGGTGAAGGAGAAAGGAAGCTTACACCATGGGCTCATTGGTTCATATGTCGACCTAAATTTTCCAATGAAGAAGTGTTGATATACCTTGAATTCTACTTCTCCTTGAACAAGTGCGGTTAACTAATATGTAATTATCCATTCTACCCCAAATGCGTCCCTCATGCACGTGTACCAATTCTATAAATGCACCTTGTGAGTGGTTGTCATTGTCTCACAAGTATATTTTTGAATCGCTTCACGAGCGAGGGATCCTCTTCTGGATACTCCCAAACAAACCTTTCTGGCCCATCGGACACTCCAATCTCTGAGAAAACAATGGTGAGGAGGACATTGCTAAATAGTATCTTTTCACCTTCTTACGCGCTGCTAATGATTTCATCCGCGATAAAAGAGGACAAGTGTTAAATGGTCCCCTTAGATATTTTCCAGCACACGTTCAGCCATGCCTTGTTCACTGGAGTCCATCTCTCTTGGTCATTGAGCTTGGTTACCAAGCACAAGTCCATCCTCATCATGGGTTCTGGGATTTCTGCGATGTCAAAGTATTACAATCCTTTCTTATAGTTGTATACAACAATTGTTTTGTTGATGGCCTCCTTGTCGCTTAGGTCATCATCAATGTTATCCCCTTCATAGATAAGGCCTATGAACTTGGAAATTAACTGAATATTTATGTGCATCTTTCACCCCATGAAATAAAAATGGTCTTTTTGTATGTATGCCATTAGCCACTGGTAGAGGTGCTCAGGTTTTCCAAAGTAGGGTAATTCATAAAGTTGTAGTAATCTGCCTTCTCCAACTTAACCTTTACTTCATCACTGTAGATGGGCATGCCTTTTGGTGTCCTCTTATTTGTTGGGTGAACCAACTCCAAAGCCATTTATTTTTCTTTTTTATGTTGGTGCGGTGATTATAGTCACTTATAGACATCTTCCGTAAATGAGATTCCCATTCTTTTCCTAGCAATACCCCATCCGGGTATTGCATCTCGCATACCATTCTTCATTTGTGTTTACAACGACAACCATTTTCTTCCCTTTTCCCTTGCCCTTCGCTCATTAGGTGAGATGGTTACTTTCTTTCATGCCATCCTTCCGGTTAGGTTATCACTTTAAGCATCTTTTCATTGCTCTGATCTACCAATTTATCCAACCCTAATACACAACCTCGCATGAAGAAACCCTCCTACACCGTTTCCTAGCCGCCAAACCCTAACTAGAAGAATTCTTCCACAAGATAATGCATCAACAAATTCCTTCACGCGCATATACTCTGTCATCTTGGTTTGCGGATTTTCTCTAGTCACGTCCTCTCATATTTCTTCAATTTTTATTTGCACAGATCGCCTTTGGATGCCCTAGTTTGAAAGATCTCTCTTTCTCTTTGTAAATGCAAGGTAAATAATGAAGTTCCCGACTTCTTATATATAGTTTTTCCTTCTTTCTAGAATTACATGTTATTTTACCTACCACCGTACTTAGCACTAAATGTGAACTTTTCCACCAAAGTGACCTTACGCACCTTCACCTAGTCACCCAACCTTCCACAAAAACTTCTACAACCTCCGGCACACAAAAATCCATCCCGAAAGAAGACTCTTACGCGTATGTTAACACCACCAAAAGCACTTCTTTTGTCCACCTAATTTTTCTCTCACCTACCTCATGTTATTCCTACACTTCTCTCTTTACGTGGTTTCTCTAAAGTCTTATCCGACACTAACCGTTTCCATCCACCTCTTCTTCCATGCGCTTCCTTCATCCTGCATGCCTTGTATCCATCAATGGGCAATTCACCGCAACTTCTATTGCCAGTTCAATTTGTATTACGGGCCCATACTTCGCATCACTCCACCCCACACTAAAACAAATGCATGGTCCTCTACGCATGCACAACCTTCAAAAATTAATGTGGTTACCGATGCCCAAGGCGCAAAACAAACAATAGAAAAAATGACGAGAAAGGGAAACACAAGAAGGAAAATTACATAAAGGGAAACTTATACTAAATGGAAAACTTGCCTTATTACAAACACCAAGAAGACTTATTTATAGTAGGGCTTCAACCTACTTCCATTGAAATGTCCCTGGTAATGTCATTCCATCCAACGCTCTCAACTAGAAAACACACGAATTAAGGATATACGAGATGATATAGGGACCCAACCAATGGACTTTCAACTTTCCAGGATGGCACAAAAACTTAGAATCATATAACAATACCATCTACCCAATCTCAAATTGTTTATTTTTGATGTGGCGATCATGCCATGCTTTTTGTTTATCCTCTTCAATCTTTTGACTCCACCTAGAAAATGATCATCTCGGTCTAATTTCATCAATTTGTCAATCCTTTCCTCTAGCACTTGTTTGTTAACCAATCCTCTTGTGCGTGCTTTATATGAAGAGAAGATATCATAAATTTGATAGGTCCCAATCCCATCTACCAACATCAAAAATTTGGTCGTGGTATGACTCAAGTATTTTATTAAATGCTTCAGCGAGTTCCATTTGCTTGTGGATGGTAAGGGGTAGTATTTTGATGAGCCACCATGAAATCACTGGTTAAGCTCAATGGGAATTCATACCATGTAATAATATTTTCCCATAGGAACTTGGCTCGTTGTAGCCATTATATAATCCTTGGTACACGCTGCTTCTACACATCTTGTCAAATAATACGTGCAAGTGATTACATAGCATGATCTTGTCCTACGCGTGGCTGGCAAAATGAGGCCTACAAAATCTATGGCCCACTTAAATGGCTCTGCACTTGGAATAGGGTGCAAAGGCATTTCATCCCTCCACCCTGATTTTCCAAAGCACTGAAAATGATCACATTCCTTGCAATAATCTTTGTAATCTTGATATAGGGTTTCCCATCATAACCCAACTTGTAATACCTTTCATGTAGTGGTGTTCCTATATAGTGTCCACCTGCACTTCCTCCATGTGCATCCTCCATAATAGCCAAGCGCTCATGTTCTAGAACGCACCGACACAATACTTCATCATGTCCTAATTTGTACAAATCACCACTAACCAGCATGTAGGGTGTGGCGTGTATGGCTAACTACTTTCTCTCTAATGCTTTCATCCCTTCTGGTGCCATACCTATTTTGAGAAACACCACAATATCCTCTAAGTTTGAGGGTGCACTCGCAACCTAAATAGTTGTGTGTCTGGCATGGTCTCCTTAATGCTTTGTCATCCTCCCCGAGTCAATTCTAGACAAGTGATCCGGCCCAACATTACTCTTTCCTGGCTTGACAACCACTATGAACTCAAATTATTGGAATAGTAGGACCCATCGACATATGCGCCCTTGCATAACGGGATTGTTTACCAAGTATATTAATGTCATGTGGTCCGTTTAGAATACAAATGGTGTTGCCAATAGATATTTCTTAAACTTGTGTAATGTGTAGATCATGGATAGTACTTCGTGCTCAGTAGTGGTGTAATTTTTTTGCTAATGTTAACTTTCTGCTTGTAAAGCACAAGGGATGGTAAAAAATTCCTTCACCATGTTATGTCAAGTACTTCTCTAATGGCTTTACGAGAGGCATCCACATGAACATGGAAAGGTTTACCCCAAATAGGGAAATGGAGAATGGATCTTTGTGACAAGTCTATTCTTCGAGTTTGAATTCCCTTTGTTATGCCTTTCCCTAATGAAAGGAACTCTTGTGTCTAAGTTATTCCTCCAAGGAATGACGATCTTGGCATATTCCTTGATGAAGTTCCTATAATAACCGTATGCCCAAGGAATCTACACATAGTGTTTTGGCTAGTAGGCTCCCATTAACCCATGATGGTTGCAACCTTGGTGAGATCTACTAGTAAGCCTTCCTTGCATATGATATGTCCCAATAAGGTTCCAAATGGGGTAGAAAAGACACACTTCTTGATGTTGAGGGATATCCTCAACTGTTAACACCTTTCAATCATTAGTCTTAAGTTATCAAAATGGTCCTTGAATAAACCATACACAGTCTAATCATCCAAATAGACCTGAAGAAATTTATGGATGAAGTATTGAAAGGCTTTCACCACAATGCATGAGAACACAACTGGTATATTCTTAAATCTAATAGGCATGACCGCATAGGCAAAACTTCCCCATTCAGTGGAAAAATTTGTCTTTCTCTAGTCTTCCTTTGCAATCCACACCTGGTGTTACCCTAAGAACCCATCTGTGAAAGAGTAGACTTCACGCCTAGCCACTCCTAAGATTTCTTTAGTAAACAGGGCAGGGAAGGGATCAATGACACATACTACATTCAAGTCCCTGTAGTCAACATAGATCCTTATCCTCCCATCCTTTTTGATGTTGATGACCATTGGGCTTATCCATTCTGATTCTTCCATAACCTCAATGATACTTGACGCTATCATTTTTCTATCTCCTTGACCCGTACATGAAATTTGGATTCATCGGTATGGCCTCTTCCAGATTGGGCACGCACCTTCCTTTAGTTTTATCTTCATCTCCCCCAAGGAATGGTGGACGCCTTTGAGTTCATGATACATGCAAGGGAATAAATCCTAGAATTCATGTAACAGATCAATGATCTTTGAGACCTCCTTTTCCGACCAATAGTCTCTAATGATTACTTCCTTGGGTTCTATCTCTGACCCAATGTTAACCTTCTTCATTTTTAAAGGCTCATGGTAAGCGTGTGTCCTTTCATCAGTGCTATCTATAACATTGTGCACCTACAAAGTGGTTAACATCTAGACTCTCCATTTCCTCTCCATCTATGACATAAACCATATTTCCTTTTTCCTTTTCTATGCATGCTTTCTCAAACTGCATCTCTCTCGACTTGACCTCATCGAAACGTACCTCTGGCCCCTGGGCTCAAATAGAAAATCTAGTAGTCTGTCTTCCACCATGGCACTATCCCCATTGTAAGGCACTTAATCACTTGCAATGCCTTATCCACTGATGGTTTTATGCTTTGATATTCAAAATATTGGATGAGACTAGTTTTCATCTCTTGTCAATTTCTGTTTGCCAACAATAGGTTTCGAATGGATATACCACACATGCACATAACCTTGTAGCATGGAATACAAATTATGTACACATAATGATGGCAGAAAGGCTTTTGTGCCTCTTATTCGAGCATTCTCACATGCTTGGGTATGAAATGAAGTGGTCTCTTTACCATTGTATTCTTGAATGATGTGGGTGTGTTGCTTCGGAAAACCTTATAGAGACGTGATTCTTACCTCATGCCACTCTAGGAGGCTCTCCCAATGTGTAGCCCACCGGTGCGTTGCACTCTTGAGTAAGCTATAACTTAGCATCCCTATGCTTTCGTCCTCATTTTTCCACTAAGCTTCCATGTCACATAAGAAAATTTCAGGTATGCCCCTTGAGAGTAACTTGGTAACTTCTTTCCTCCTAGGTGCTTGAGTGAGCGCACATTGGTCACTTTTTTTACATACCCCCTTAGTTCTCACCCAATTAACTCATAGGTCATGTGTGCCCAATCGTCATATGCTATACTTGTGGTATCACTTACAGACTGGGCATCCTCAAATTAGATAACTCCTTCTATAGGGTGAATTATCTCAGGAGTCTCTGATGGAGCACACATAAATTCTATCAAAGACCTCTTCTCCCAAAGGTTCAATGTAAGGCACCAAATTCCCATCCATTAGAGGGATGATGACCTGTTCTTCCTTGTTCTCGAAACTGATATATACTTTGTTGAACCTTAGGTTAGTGTTGTTCTTATAGCACCATGGGTGCCCAAGAAATGTTGGAAAATTATCTACCTCGGTGAGCACAAAGACTTGAAGTCTCTAGTAAATTTTCCCCCGAATGGTAATCTTGCATCCTTAAGTACTCCAATGGGCATTACCCTAGTTTTTTTCCATACACATCACATTCAAAGATGGTTGTAATGCGGGCCTTCCCATTTGATGCCAGGCATCTGGTGTAAGAACATTGAATTATGCTCATGTGTCAATTAATATGTTGCTTAAAAGCCAACCATCCACAACTACGTTCAGTGTGATTTATTTTTCATAATCAAGGGTATGGGGAGGGAGGTTAGCATGTGACACCTATAATTCATGCTCCGCTCTAGTGCGTGGCATCTTCTCTCATAGCCATTCTCCTTGCAAGGGAATAATATTCTCTTGCCTTAACATTTTACATACTTCCTTGACCTCATCCAGGTCCTTTTGTGGAGCCTCAACATTCCTTCTTTTCTCCTGCTACTTGGACTACTCCTTTAGACAATGAATTTATCCTTGCAAACTCCAAATGACATCCATTATCTCTTGATACACCTCCTTTTGGTGGGCAGGGTCCAGATACTTCCCGTGTACCACTTCTTCTCTTGCGACTAGAGTATTTTTCCTTTGGAATTATTTGGCACGTGCAAACTCCGCTCGTGTTGTCACCAGAATAGGTTCTAACCCTAACTCACGCACCACTCTAGGAATCCATTGTGTGTCGACTTCTTTATACTCACCATTCCAGTGCCCTTATCCTTCAGGTACTATTGGCTCATGTACTCAAACAACTTAGGGCACTCCTCATACTTATGCTTTTTCCTTCACCATGAGCATTACAAAAAATCTAGACACTTGCATCTGTAATGTTCTGTAGATCCACAATTGTAGTAGGTTCCTTATGGGAACTCACTTATTCCTCTTTCACGATTCTGCGACCACGGAATCCTCCACGTGAACCTCTCCCACGCATTGTCCATCCACGTGTCCTTCATAACGGAAATCATCTTCTTTAGAACCACTGGAAAGGCTGGTTTGGTGCACACCATGATCAATGGCCTCATGGATCTAGTCAATAAGCCTAAAATCCTTAGTATCATGGGTCATAGAGGTACGGATCTTACGGTAGCATAATGCATTCTTCCTAATTGTGCATTGTAACAAGGGGAATCTACTCACATCATGGTCCCCATGACAAATTTCACAATCTCCTGCTATGGTGCGTATTAACTTCTGGGGGAAAATATCCTTGGCATACCCCTTTACTTAACAATCCACACACCAAAGACCACTACAAGTCTCATGTGCAGAATTTTTAGACATGATTCTCTAACTGTTTGGCCATGGAAGTGATTTGAGCCTCTAGAAAAGGGCTCACACCGGTGTGCGCTCCCAACTGCTTCACCACGTAAGGAAACCTCTAGAGCCTCGCGCGAGTTAGTGATTGTTTTATAGTAAAATTCCCTCCTAAATGGAGTGATCAAACCTCCAACAAACCATTGAGCATGTTGTGAAGGGTGAATGTCATATGACAGTTTTGACAGGAGAGTCTTAAACCATGCATCATACTCCTACACACTCTCTGCCATTCCTGTTGGATCTCCTTCAAAGAACTTGATGCTCTTTTACTCAAACTCTAGTATATGGAACTCTACTAGGAAGGCATTCTTCAATGTGGTGTATTCTACCACCATCTGATAGGGGTTGTACTTCCTATACCAACTATGTGTGTGTCCTTGTAACGTTGTTGTAAACTAACTAGCCTTCCGCTCCGGGGTAGTGATCCCCTTCGCGCGTGCCATAACAATTCACACTTTTGTACATGTTCCACAACATATTCTATACCATGGTAATCTAGAAAGTGTAAATACATTTTAAATATTACCTAAGTTGGTGGTTGAGGCCCCTGTCCTCCTGAACTAGATCCTTGGTTTCCTTCGATGTTCCTATATGCACCCAAAATTGCACATGCTACACATCGTCAGAAAACAGATTATAAAATTCCCAGTGATGCTTCAAAATCCTTTCAAGAAGGTGTTCAAGCTCCAAAACCCATTTGCACGGTATATATTTTTAGCCTTGATATCCTTACTTAACTTTTACATGCATTTTTCCATCTCCCCATTTCTTTTTGTGCTTGTTTTGGCCTGCAATGCTAGGACCGCTGCCCTAGGTTGGGTGGTGGTCCTGCCCACTTTTTCCAAAATCTTCATGCGTAAAATTACATGCAACGATTCACTTAAGTTTTCCTTTTGAACGCATCCATGAGCCGAATTCACTAAAAATAACTTTGTTTGCTTGGTTCTCCTTGCTCCTATTTTTAAATAGATTTAATGATTGGAACTAACTCTTCATTGACTTGTGCATGAAGTAACCTCCTATCCTCCATTCCTATATATTCCATGCTTGTACTCAAGAAAAATGCCTGAGAATTTTGTGTATCTTGTATTTTTGTGCTGCCATAATCTTGCTAGGAATTGCATAGCCAAGCTCAGATCTCTTGTGCTATCTCTCTTCTACTTGCATTGCGTCCAGATTGCTTCCAAGCTGCCATCGCTCAAGCACCATCCTCTTACTGTTGTTCTTTGCATTCCCAATCCTTTGGACTCACATGAACACTTAGAGAAAGAAAGGAAAGAACTGAGGGGACATATTGATACTAATGGATTTTCCAAAGCTCTTGCTCTTCTAGGTTAGAGTTGTGTATTTGTTTGCTTTGTTTTTTCAAATTGTCAATTGCATATCAAATAGAGTAGAGAAACAATTCATTTCAAGTAGCTAGATAATTGCAAGTAGATCAAATCAATAGGAAGTTTTCTCTTCAACATTGTCAAGGAGGTTGTGGGGGAACAATAGCTCTATTAGAGCCATGATTTGTTCTTCACTTTTGAGGTAGGGTTGGAAAGATTTTTTTGAGTTAGAATAGATCTTAGATTTAGATTCATACATATTCACAAATAGTTAGCTACATTTGGCTAATTATTTGTTTTAAATTTAGTTTATTAGATTAGATGCATTGTCTAAAAATTTAGAAAACAGAAAAAAATTTATTTTCCATAGATTAGCTTGTTTTATTGCTTTGTTCTATTATATTAAGAAAACACCAAAACCATAGGTTAGATTTCCTTTGATAGATATTTTATTTACCAAAAAAATCAATTCATCTTACATGACCATCAACGGTCCGCAATAGGAAAAGACTTACAATTGTGATCCCTTGGTCCCACAACCCAACAGACTAGAGTTAATAACTGACATTGACACAAGTTTGCACTTAACAGTCTTACGCACACCTGCCACATACACTGGGAAAATAAGATAGTTAGAGACATTGAACATAGCTACTAATCAAGCCTACGAATTTTTACTACTCCTGGAAATAGGATTTGATTACATGCATGACCATACAAGGGCCTCAACCTAAACGAGTCTTTGATTGTGATCCACAAGTCCCGCAACCCAATAGGCCTACTAGTTAGTCAATTAGATATCGACACTAGCTTACGCACATTGGTATTCAAATCTTCCTTGCTTCCACCCAATATTATTATACAACTTTCATTGTTGAATATAGCAGCCCGATCAAAGCTAATATTTTCTGGGACGAGACTAGAAAACTGCTCTTAGTTCTTACAAGATCCACTACACCTCTTGTCTCAATTTCCATGACCTTGTTTGGAAACCCATACGAGGCACCTGCATGTTACTTTCCATGTATTCTGTAACCAATCAATAGAATCTCGGTAGAACTAGACATCGATTGGAGTCTCCGAGTAGCTATCATATCAGACCGTACCATCACACCCCTTCAGGTTAGGAGAGCATTCTTTGCCTTAGATTCATAGATTCTATTATTACGTGTTGAAGACATAAGGTTTCCCAATTAGCTTGATCATCGCCATCACTTTCACTCCCATTTCAATTCCACACCATTGTGTCAACATGACCTCAAGAATTTCGGTGTGAAGAAGGTCACATGTTGATTTTCTATCGTATAGTTCCCTCCACTAGATCCACTTTGGATCCACAAGGTCTTGTGCCTCCGATACACCTCTAAATCCTCTTATAACTAGAAATGGGCCTAAAGTGGTCGCACCTAGAGTCCCAAATGTTCCACTAAACTACATGCTAATGGTAATTAGTGCAAGATTACCCTATTATGTTGTAGAGTTAGATTGCTTCTGATTAACATGTAATGGAAAGTGACTGGTAATATAGCAACCTGTCATCGGTCAAAGGGGAACTTGCACGGTCACCGAGAACTATCATTAGTCGAGACAGGCCCGACTTCGGTCAGAGCAAGTGGGAGCTATGACCCATCATCATCGACAGATAGACATCGGTCAAAGCAAGTAGGAACCAGCCGCGGTTAGGTCTAACCAAAGACCTAGGTTACTGCGTAATGTGTTTTATTTTTAGTCACAAGCTTTAAATATAGATTTTGTTTAAATCAAATCTATTGGATGTAATTGCATAGCTAAGGAGCCCTAAGTTTATATATTTATATATAAGCATGAAAGTTAGGGTTCAGAAATAGAGTCAAGAGAGGGATCGCATTAGATCCTCAATTCTCTCCTAGATCGAGAGGATGAAGACGAAGAAGAAGAAGAGGAAAAAGGAACATGTTACATGAAGACAGAGACTCCATGGAGAGGAGCTAGATAGAAGGAAATAGCAGGCTACTATATTTCCTTTGTATATTTATTGTCTCATTATGCAAAGCACATAGTGTTTCTTCTTGTAGATCCACATGTTGGTGAGATCTTGTATTATAGATCTATGTAGATCTAGTCTTGCATTGTAGATCCATGAGATCTTGTATTATTGATCCATGTAGATCTAGATATTATAGAGGTCTCGTTTATAGATTCACAATATAGTGAGAGCTTGGCTGCACAAGTGGCAGATGTAGGGTAGCTTCAGGTATGTGAGATCTAGTTATGTTTGAGAGGCATGGTTGTAGTGCACTTAGGTAGATCCAGTTAGAGATCTGGAGGAGACACAAGTGGTGGTATGGAGGCATGGTTTAGTGTACTCAGGCAGATCTGGTTGGGGATCTAGGAAGAGGAGATACTCTTGTAGAGATAAATGTACTCTTGTGCAAAAGAGTGGGTTTGTAATCTCTTGTTATATTATATATATGAGATCTCTATCTTTGGTGGACATAGCCCACATTGGGTGAACCACGGTACATGCTTGTTATGTGTGTGTACTTTTGTGTGATTTGGATTATTCTAGTTTATCCTCCCACTGTTGTAGATTTTGTGGGGAATTGTTTAGATCCTGTGTGCATGATTTTGTTTGTTATTAAATCATAGCACTATTCTACCGCCCTAAATCCCAAATAAATTGGGTATCGAGAAGCGTTTATTTTTCCTAATGAGAATATCATAGGAAGAGATTTAATCTCAAGTGGGAGCTGGAAGAGTAAGGTTACTAGAAATTATAGTGACTAGTGTCGGTTAAGTGGCAACCGGCGTTGGCGGTGGTAGCCATGGTCGGTTACTGAGGGTGACCATGGTCGGTTACTGAGTAGCTTGGTTATAAACAGAAAATCACAGATATGAAGAAATGGAAAGATGTAAGAACGTATCTTATTTCTTTGAGGTGTCCCGGTTCTTAGTGGCACAAGCATGTTGGTCAGATTGCAGATCCGGTTATTGAGGTATGGTTTTATCTCGGTATTGCAATGCTTATATTATTTTGATTCTGAGATGCATGTTTGGGACTGTAGATCTAGATCGAAGAATGAAAAAGGAACAATTATGCATCCTTTGGTGCAGTTAGATGCATGGGATTCGGTAGAGAGGTAGTAGCACAGAATGAAGATGGGGCTTCCATCAGAGAAGCATGTACTTTAGTTGAAGATGTGGTTGAGTGTCTTGGTGTTGGTAAGGTGATGTGTTTCATCTTGATGTAATTTATTGCATGGACTTGTTGTTAAGTTTTTTGTACGAGATTTGGATGCTTCTTGAAATGACTGGCTCAGTCCAACTATCGGCTTCAATCAAAGTAGGCACCTAGTGTGGTGTGCTATGCCAAATTGTGTGGCATTGGGTTCGTTCTAGTAGCATTGACATTGGTCTGAGAACCGAGGTCGGTCACAGAGGAATTGATATTGGTCAGCTAACCATGGTTGGTTAGGGGATGATCGTGGTTGGTCTTTGTGGCAACTTATCTATATGGGGTTTTTGTAGTAAGAGAGGGTAGTTGGTTCCATGTCCTATTTTGGAGGATCGGTTTTTGCAGCACGATTTATATAGGCAGAAACAATGTTGATCACTTCAATGGTTTAGATTAGAAAGAGGACAGAGTTGGCTCAGTTAGTCCTTTGAGACTTTGAGTCAGGTATCTCTATATGGTTCATGTTTTATTTATTTCGTTTGGAGCAACTGATATTATGTTTGGATTGTGTGCACAAATTTACACCATATTTTCTTGGTGTTGTTTGAATTTTATTTCCCAGGTTGTGTTGAATCTTGAGGACAAGGGTTTCTAGTCTAAGGATGAGATCCTCAATGAAAAGTCACGGTTAGACACAACTGTTGGTAATGAGAGATGTTGAGTACATATGGATGGAAAGAAGTTGATTCACCTACTTCACAAGAAGTTCAAACTTATGTGATGTAGAAGTATTCTTTGATAAGAAGGGAATCGTCTTATATTTTCTTTCATCGATTTTATTTCTCATTGACATATTAGCTTTTGAGCTTGGTGTTAGAGGTAGTGCAGGGGATTTCATGTTCAGTGGGAGCAAGCCATGGTTGTTGGCATTACGGGATTGAATACATGATGCACATGCGAGTGAGAGGAGATTGCTACTATTCAGTGGCAAAAGCACTAGTTTGTTTTGGAGGAAAGTCACGGATTTGCAAGTATATTGAGTTTATTGCTTTGTGATGTCACTTCGGTTCATTTTGTGGTGCTGGATATCCTATGGGATCACAAGTTGATGGTTAGATTTAGTTGGGTGAAGATGATAGAGCAATTTTTTAGAGTTTTAAGGGTTAAAAGAGAAAATCTGACTGTTACAGAGACCGGTGTCGGTTAGGATTAACCGCGGTTGGTCATCCAGTAACCGTGGTCGATTAGGTAGTGACCGGGTTAGTTTGGTCATAGGTTTAACAACTGTGTTTATTTACCATTTTTAGATGGCGCCTTGTTTTTACTTTCATCTTGGTTTATTTGTGTTGTATGTTGATGACATGTATGCTAATATTTGCACTTGGTATTAGTGGCATGGTTTAGAATGGTTGTTTTTTATTGAAAATGATGTGTACAAGATTCATATTTGGCTTTAGAGTTAGTCAATGGCAGACTTGGAGCTTCTAGAGAGTGGTGATATGGATGGATGTACATGGTGAGTTTGTACATGTTGGATAGATTCAATATTCTAAGTCTATAATGATGCAGATGTCTGATTTGCACATGGATGCTTTGAGCATGAGTAGGGGATGTTTTTATTTCCTCTTGTTACTATGTTACTTCTTGAGAGATGTTATCTATAGTTGATTGTCCTGGAAATGCTAGTTGTTGATGCATGGTTGGATTTTTTGATTGCAGTGTTAGGATTCTTTGAATTATGTAGGTTTGTGGATTGATCACCTTTTGTTGTAGGTAGAACTCATTTAGGTTGTATTTACCTAGGATCTTGTTTTGCTTTCACATATTCCGATTTGACTTGTCTTGGTCAGTTGCATTGGTGGTTGCATGGAGACATGGATAGATGGATGGAGAACATGGTTGTTTTTATAGGCATGGCTATGGATGCGATTGAGGCTCATAACTTCAGTTTGAGTGGGAGATCTTGTAGGTGTGTTATTCATGATGGCTTGGCTGCATGAGAGGCTTGGTGTTATGATTCAGTGGGAGCTTGAGGCTTGGTGTCATGGATCAGTTGTAGCTTC
Source organism: Taxus wallichiana var. yunnanensis (assembly GCA_018340775.1). Lineage (NCBI taxonomy): Eukaryota > Viridiplantae > Streptophyta > Pinopsida > Cupressales > Taxaceae > Taxus > Taxus wallichiana. Next base: position 34,846,475 of record CM031241.1, on the reverse strand, counting down.
GTGTAGGTTTGGTAAGTCATGGTTTCATCTTCTTGGTTTGAGAAGATGGTTTTGATCTTCTTGGTTTTATTTCTGAGAGAATTGTTGAAGGAAAGAATAGATGGTCTTCATGGTGTGTAGAAGATGGTGATGTACAGGTATAGGTACAGAGGTTCAAAATTTATCTCCAAGTGGGAGATTGTTAGGTTGTGGAGCTAGATTGCTTCATAGTTAGCATGTAATGGAAAGTGACTGGTAATACAACAACCTATCATCGGTCAAAGGGGAACCGACACGGTCACCTAGAACTATCATCGGTCAGATAGGCCCGACTTCGGTCGAGCAAATGGGAACCAACCGCGGTTAGGTCTAACCGGCACCGGTTACCTATGCAATGTGTTTTATTTTTAGTCATGAGCTTTAAATATAGATTTTGTTTTAAAGAAAATCATAAGCGTGAAAGTTAGGGTTTAGAAATAGAGTCAAGAGAGGGATCACATTAGATCCTTGATTCTCTCCTAGATCGAGAGGATAAATATGAAGAAGAAGAAGAGGAAAAGGGGACAGGTTACATGAAGACATAGAATCCATGGAGGTAGGAGAGGAGTTGGATAGAAGGAAATAACATGACTCTTTGTATTTCCTTTGTATATTTATTGTCTCATTGTAATGGCTTGCATAGTATGCAAAGCACATAGCGTTTCTTCTTGTAGATCCACATGTTGGTGAGATCTTGTATTATAGATCTATGTAGATCTAGTCTTGCATTGTAGATCCGTGAGATCTTGTATTATTGATCCATGTAGATCTAGATATTATAGAGGTCTCATTTATAGATTCACAATATAGTGAGAGCTTGGTTGCATAGTGGCAGATGCAGGGTAGCTTTAGGTATGTGAGATCTGGTTATGTTTGAGAGGCACAATTGTAGTGCACTCAGGTAGATCCGAGTTAGAGATCTGGAGGAGACACAAGTGGTGGTATGGAGGCATGGTTTAGTGTACTCAAGCATATTCGGTTGGGGATCTGGGAATAGGAGATACTCTTGTAGAGATACATTTACTCTTATGCAGAAGAGTGGGTTTGTAATCTCTTTTTATTTTATAGAGATCTCTATCTTTGGTGGACATAGCCCACATTGGGTGAACCACGGTACATGCGTGTTATGTGTGTGTACTTTTCTATGATTTGGATTATTCTAGTTTATCCTCCCACTGCTGTAGATTTTGTGGGGAATTGTTTAGATCCTATGTGCATGATTTTGTTTGTTATTAAATCATAGCACTATTCTCGCTACCCCTAAAATCCCAACATACCCCACTACTGAAGTGTATCCCGTGCCACTCCCGGATGTGTTTCCTAAACCTTGTGTATGTGTACTTTGCCCAATAATTTCCTCAAAACACTGGAATGGTATGTGTAGCCATGGACATCCCAAAAGAAAAATTACATCTCCTAGCACTCGATCGGTCACTCCCGCCGATACCACCTAGGTTATTAATACTCCTTTGATTTGGAAAACCAAATGCCGGGGTTGGTCGCTAGGTGGGTTTAGATGCATGCCAAAGGCTCTCCTTTCTCCATGTGACAAACTCTCGTCGGAAGTGAAGGGTCCTCTCTCCCGAGCTTGCCAAGATGGGGTAGTATAGACTACTCAAGCTCCACATCATTCACGTGAACTTCAACACCCTCTAAAAACGTCTGCCTCCATAGATCCATCACACTTGCAACATCACCTTGTCTAGTCATCTCCCTTTCACGAGATTTACTATAATTGATCCATCTCTCCTCCCTTTCCTTTTCAGCCATAATGTCCACCATCTTCCTCCACCCTAGATTCCTTTCCCAACACTCAAATTAGCTTAGCCGGCCATGTGGAATAGCACTCAAAAATGACCCTTTAGGCTCCCTCAAAAACTTGAACTCAACAACTTCGGGAAAGAATACGTCAAAATGGCATATTCTAAAATGTAACTGGCCAACACTCCCTTCCACTAGTGATCAATAGTGCACATCCAAGTCAGATCTACATCATGTAGCCTCTGATAGTCATCTTGGGTCCACACATGCAATCTATAGAACTAGCTTGATCTAGATGCGTATGCCGAGAGCCATTCATATAGCTCTACTAGGAAGCAACAAAATAATGTCTCATACAGCTCATGGTATAGGTTCTCTTCTACCCATCCACGTGCATTAAACTTAGGTCCAGTGTTGAATCTTTGAGAAAACTCGTCCTCCATGCTCTTGAACCATGTTTCAACACTTTCTAGAGTTAGGCGCTTTGTCATTACACATCACAAAGATAAAGATGCATGTCATTTATCAAAACAACTTTGAAAAGAGGTCCCGGCAATGGAACTAAGATGTAGTCATTTTTATGCCCTCTCAAAGAATAAGGAAATCCCATGCACGTCAACCTAGCACCCAGTGGGCGTTGGGCCCTCACCCAAGCCACGCGCGGGTGCCGAGTTCCTTCTTTATATGAGTTGTGTGAGAATGCATTATTTACAATAGAAACTTAAGTGAATATATTGGAAAGTAACCATACATTCATCTTAGAGCTCAGAATGGTTTCTAGACCAATGTGTTCATTCATATAAGAAAAGTATTACAGTACATAGATATGAATCATAATAGAAAATAAATGCACATGGGTTTACACCCACTCATATGACATGTATATATGACCTGATCCATACAAATGTAAGAAGAACTGGAAATACACATATATTCATATTAAGCATGTTGATAACCACATTACATTAACTGGGGCAATCACAGATCCATATGATAATGCAGACCAATGTCATGCATCAAAACTAGACTTAGGCCCTTCATAGTACAAATAAAAATATAATGTTCAGACCCATCCCCTTGATATAACCTACTCCTACAGATCCTCTAAACCCAACCTATGAATCTCTCACAAAATTCTTGCATGGCTTCGCCTCTCTTCAATTCTCGATCTCTCCACTTGTCTCCATATGTGTATATCTTTCTTCTACCAGCGCTCATATATATAGCCTTATCAAGCACCGTCATGCCTTTTTGAAGTTGTAGATTTCTTGCCATGTGTCCAAGTGGTCCTCCATGGGAGCATGCTTCTTCATATGTGATCTCTCCATCCTTTGCCATGATGACCTTATAGAATCTTCTATCGCAAGGTATATTCCTTCCATGGGCACCAAGTTTCTAGGTTGACACCTTATCCACTTCGCATGTGTAGTCGGGTCATGCTTTCCTCGTGTTCTTCCCGATATGCCAAATATGGCTAAGTCCCAAGATCTTTTCTCTGCCTTGCGCGTGCCACTGGTTCTACCAAAACCCTCCTAAAACCCTATCCTTGCACATTTTCTCCTTGCACGCCCTTCTTTAAATAGGCCATTGCACACCCATGCACCTTCTTGTACATTTTAGGGGCCCAAAATAGACACTTCAATTAAACTTTCAATGCAGTTCAAGTATTTGAGAAGTCATCTTCATACAAGGAAATAAGGGTTTAATGATCCAACTCTTGCAAGATCACAAATTAATCAATAAATACAGTCTCACATACACAGTTTCATATTTTCCTTAGTTTTTCATGCTAATATATAACTTAATCATCTTTACCCTTAAAGGATAATATCAAGAGTCTCCAAACCCTTCTCTCGATCATACTCACGGGTTCATCAACTCATGTATATGGAAAGTTATCATGCTTATATAGTAACCTTCATCTCGAGACTTGTATACTTTTAAAACTCAAAGAAACACATGTTCAAAAACCTGAGCCATCTATATACGAGCATATAAATTATCGAGACACATTCCTCAAACATGTGTTGTATAGTTTCCTTAAATATGAGGAGTGAAATAGATTTCTAGAATGCAATTGCAACTATAGATAACAACTATAAGAAACCACACTTAAAGCTTAGCCAATATTGAATTTTTCATTCTTAAAACCCTCTCCAAATCCTCACTTGAGTTCCTCTACTCCACAACCTCCGAAACTCCCCAATAACTCCCTAATAACTCCTTCTTATCATTACATTTTGAGGCTTTAAATCCTTCTATGAAAATTACATTCACTTTTGAGACTTTCTTAGTCTTTAAAACATCTAATTTACCTTAAACATGCTTTGGAGTTCTAACCCTAACTAGACTTCATGACCCTAGGTCTAACACCATGACCCCAATTAGACTTTCTAGGACATTTATGACCTTAATATACCTATTCCAAACTTTACAAATGACTAAAACTCCTCTTTCAAGCCAAAATCCACCATAATGCCCTTTTAAGAATTTGAATTGCATTTTGGAGGGAAACCTCCTAGTTCAAATTTCTTAGGGACTTAGACTAACTTAATCACTCTAATGGGACTATTAAGACTTGATTAACATCCCCTAATCCTATTTTAGTCTAACTCAATCCAAAATTTCCCAATTTGTACAAAATTTCCTTGTTAGAGAGAATATGCTCATGCATCGGGGTTTTTAACATTTAACACATTAATGAAGTATATTCTTAGCTTAGCATCAGCTAGGTTATGCTACAACATTTTATTTGCATATTATTTTTCACTAGGATTTAACAAAAAAAGAAAACTATTGTGAGCTTAGTAGCATTTAGGTATAATACATACCATATTTATAGCTTAGCGATCGCTAGGTAGTTATGAATATTTTGAACTTTTAAGTCACTAAGACACTACCAAAAACATAATATGTGAAACATAGCATCATGCTAGGATTTAGCAAAATAGAGAAAGGTATTTTGATTCTAGCATTAGTTAGTTATTACCACAATTATTTGGAGCTTAGTGGTCGCTTAGGAGTTCACAAATTAAATTAAGGTAATATCAAATTAGTGACCACTACATACTACCACAAAGTATATTGTTTAGATAATATCCTTAGATAGGATGTAAAAATTCAAATGCAATTAAATTGAGCTTCCGGATGCTAGTATTTACAATGGTATAATAATTTAATCTTATCGATCATTTGGATTTAACACATAATAGTCGAGAGAATACCGGTCATCAAGATTTAACACATTAAATTAAGAATGTAGGAGCCTAGCGGCCGCTAGGATATGCATAATCCTAATATTTGGAAGTTATCGGTGGTATGATTTAACAAATCAGAAAAAACATATTTTGAGCTACTCGACATCTACGTGCTTCCACTATATAATATTTCAAGCTTAGATGTCACTAGCATTTAACAAGACAAAGAATGAATTTTTAGCTTTGCTTCCACTAGCTTATGTTGCTGCATATTATTTCAATATATGTTGTCACTAGGATTCAACAAAAATAAGATAGATATTGTGATCTTAGCGGACGCTAGGTTATTCCTCAAAACGTTTTATGAGCTTAGCGATCGGTGCTCAGTAACGGATATCTTGAAGTTTTATGCCGCTAAGACACTACCACATCATAATAGTTGGAACATAGCGGGTTCTAAGATTTATCAAAATATAATAGGATATTTCAAGACTAGTGTTTGCTAGGTATTTCTCCAACATATTATTTAGAGCTTAGCAATCGCTAGGATTTCACAAATTTAATTAAGGTAGTATGAAATTAGCGGTTGCTACATATTACCACAACATAGTATTTAAAACAAATATTTCAACAAGATTTAACATTTTAAATGAAATTGAATTAATCTTACCATTCGCTAGTCTTTACAATGATGTAATAATTTAAGCTTAGCGTTTGTTAGGATTTAACACATAATATTTGGAGCATAGAGGTCACAAGGATTTAACACATTAAATTAAGATTCTAGGAGGCTAGTGTCCGCTATAATATGCATAATCATAATGTTTGGAAGTTGTCGGCGGTATGCTTTAACAAATCAAAATAATAAATTTTGAGCTACATGGCATCTAGGTGCTTCCACAATAGAATATTTCGAGCTTAGATGTCTTGAACATTTAACAAGAAAAAGAATGAAATTTTTATCTTAGCGTCCACTAGCTTATGTTGCAACATATTATTTAAAGATATGTTGTCACTAGGATTCAACAAAAAACAAGTAATATATTGTGAGCTTAGTAGTCACTAAGTTATTCCTCAAAAACATATTCTAAGCATAGCGATCGACAATCAATAACATATATCTTGAAGTTTTACACCGCTAAGACACTAATACATCATAATAGTTGGAACATAGTAGTTTCTAAGATTTAACAAAATATAGTAGGATATTTCAAGACTAGCATCCACTAGGTATTGCCACAACATATTTGTTGGAGCTTATCAATCGCTAGGATTTCACAAATTTAATTAAGGTAGAATAAAATTAGCAGACGCTACATACTACCACAACATAATATTTAAAATAAAGCTTTCAACAGGATTTAACATTTTAAATAAAGTTGGTTTGATATTAGAAACCACTAGTATTTACAACGATGTAATAATTTAAGCTCAGTGTTCGTTAGGATTTAATGCATAATATTTGGAGCATAGCAGTCATAAGAATTTAACACATTAAATTAAGATTTGGAGCATTACGGTCATAATATTTGGAAGTTGTTAGTGGTATGCTTTAACAAATCAAATTAAAAAAATCTGAGCTACATGACCTCTAAGTGCTTCCACAATAGAATATTTTGAGCTTAGATGTCTCGAGCATTTAACAAGACAAAGAATGAAATTTCTAACTTAGTGTTTACTAGCTTATATTGCAACATATTATTTGATGATATAATGTTCTTAGGATTCAAAACAAAAAAGTAAGATATTGTGAGCTTAGCAGACATTAGGTTATGCTTCAAAAACATTTTTTGTGCTTAACGATCGTACTATATAACAAATATCTTGAAGTTTTATGTTTTTTTTTTAATTATTGGCAAATAGTTTTTTGAAAGGGACTATACCCTTGAGAACAAAATATGGCCTAGGAGCCAGAATAGGAATGTGAACCAGAGAGAAAAGGATCAAAATCCAAGTGTTACAATGAAGCTCAAAGTAGCCCAAAAACAGCTACCCAAACGAGACAAAACAACAAAATTACTGCAAAAAAGTAGTAGAGAGACCGCAAAAAAACAACATAAAAACATACAAGAACAACAAAAGCAACTACAACTACTTCTTGGTAGCTTTGTCAATGCTGGTCTTGATATTCTTCCAGGAGTGGAACATACCCAAAGTTGTCATGTGGGCAGCATCAGTATTATCCAGCTGCTCAATGGTCCTTTTGCTTTCCTTTTCGTTACCCCAAAGTGTAGCCGGAACACCGCTGAGGTTGGAGACACTTTTGACATGTTGCTCAATGAACTCCTCAATCACCCTAAAGATGGCCATGTTGTAATCATGTCGAGTTTTGGCCTTCCCTAAACAGATGTCTAAGGAGGTCAGCTTCTTGTAGATATCACCAATCTGGCTGCTATCAAAATCCCCCTCCTCCTCCTTTTTTCTCTTGCCTTTCTGTTTAGCCAAGTTCTTAACCTCATCCTTCAGTAGTTTCATATCAGCCTCTAAGGCATCCAGCCTTTTTGAAGAACTTTCCATATGCACATCCCAGGACTGGCACTGCTAATATTCAGAAGGTCATGTGCAATTTCTATTTCATGAGGCCCCTTCTCCACAGCAAGAGTCTCAAGGTTAAGCTTTCTAGAGGCCCTGGTAACCGGTATTTTAGAGGTAGAGGCGAGGTGGGTGGCAAGAGCAACAGTAGGAGGAATGGATGGAGAATCTTAGACTGCCGACAGGGGGTGACTGTAGTGGTGGTGGGGGCAGATGGAGAAATAGGGCTGGCAGCAGCAGAGCCCGACAGAGGGGGAACCAAGCTAGGAGAGGAAGGGAGACCAGGGTACTTAAGAAGACAACATTTATGAAGCAACAAAATAAGCCCTTGGTGTAAGGGAACCGCCTGGTATGCTTCTGAAACTCCAAAATGGAGCGTTCAAGAGAGTTCAACAAGTAATGGGGAAAACAAACCAAGCGATTCCTACGGAAGTGGTTAAGAAAGATAAGATGTTTAGCAGGAACAGTGACAAACCTACCTTCCAAGGAGATGAACCGTATCATCATGCGAGTAACCTCATCATAGGGCGGAGGAATCGAGCTAACAAGCAGGCCCGCTGTAACATATATTAGCTTCTCAGATCCTTCCACAAATCTCCTCTCTTCAGCATCTCTGTCGACCCTTTTGTTAAAGAAACGGTAGCCCTCCAAACTAAGGCCGGTCGCTTCAGCAATAAGTTCTTCATTGACCAAGATCTTGAAGTTTTATGTTGCTAAGACACTACCACATCATAATAGTTGGAACATAGTAGTTTCTAAGATTTAACAAAATATAGTAAGATATTTCAAGATTAGCGTTTGCTAGGTATTGCTTCGCAACATATTATTTGGAGCTTAGCGGTTGCTAGGATTTCAAAAATTTAATTAAGGTAGTATGAAATTAGTGGCCTCTACATACTGCCACAACATAATAATTTAAGCTTAGTGATTGTTAAGATTTAACACATAATATTTGTAGCATATAAATCATCGGGATTTAACACATTAAATTAATATTCTAGGAGAATAGCGTCCACTAGGATATGCATAATCATAATATTTGGAAGTTATCGGCAGTATGCATTAAAAAATCAAATTAACAAATTTTGAGCTACTTAGCATCTAGGTGCTTCCACTATTTAAAATTTCCAACTTTGATGTTGCTAGCATTTAACAAGTCAAAGAATGAAATTTTTAGCTTAGTGTCTGCTAGCTTATGTTGCAACATATTATTTGAATATTTGGTGTCGCTAGGATTTAACAAAAAACAAGTAAGATATTGTGAGCTTAGTGATCGGTACTCATTTACAGATATTTGAGCATAGTGTGTGCTAGTTTATGCCACAATGACATATTTGGAGCTTAGCGTATCAAAACAAATGCATGTTTATATAAGTATAACATTTGGAATATATACACGAACATTCAATCAATTATAAATATTCATCTATTTACATGTCATACATATTACAGTGCTTTCCCACCTATCTCAAATACTACAATTTATGATTCATTGTGGTTCTTCCTTAATTGTGGGCTACGATTAATCTGAGTCTGTAGGCACAGTTGCTTCTTGGGTTTGTTGCTCTCATTTGGGACCTCTTTTATCATCTTATTTTTGTGCCTCCTCAAAATTATTTTTGCAAATATGAGAATCTCTAGTTATCTTTCCTATGTCCACAATCAGGCTTCTATATAGCACAATAGACTTGTCAAGAAAATCCTTTTGACTACCAATTAATTTTTTGGCAATTTCCTTCAAAGTCTCTATTTTCGTATTTTCCCCTTGTTTTGGAAATAATCTCAATGACATGTGAATTTTATCCTTCATTCACCTCAGTTATTCTCCTTTGAAAATTAACCAAGAATTACTTAAGCGATGTCACAAACTCTTCATCAGAAACCAATTCATGGTTTCGTTAAATACTTCCATGACAAAGCTTCTATGAAAATATTATTTCCTCTTGCAATAATATCATCAAAATGAAAAGATAGTCTTCTTACCTATTCATTATATTTCCTTCGCATGATTATCATATGTCTGGAATATACAAATATTGTCCATGGTCATAATTGAAGGGTCTTTACAAATTCCTTTTTCAATGACATGTCCCATATGTATTAATGTTTTCTACAATGATGTCATTCATGTAATGAGTTTTTCATTATTTTTCAAGAACGCTTCTTCCCGATCCTTTACAGCGATGCATTTCATTATATTATTGTATAAGCTATAAAATTCCTCTTCTATATCGAAATTATGCCCAAAGGAAATGTCGCCTTTAATTAAGTTTCAAGATATTTATTTATAGCATGTACACCTCTCTTTAGTTCTCTGCTTGTTTCTTGCTTTCGGTTGTATCCCTTATCAAGGATTCCATATCTTCCTCATATTACACAACTTGGGAGCCTTTTGCTTTCCATTTCTTTGTAAGAGTAAAGAGGTCTTCTAAAGTTTCATGACAAATAATGTCTTGTTGTGTTGACATCTTCTTTTTGGTTACCATTTTCAAGGTTCTTGTCCTTGGATTGAATTCAATGTTTACTAAGGGCTCTTCTTGTGCCTCCCAATCTAGATGTTCTTTTTGGGAAATTATGAATTTATCTACCCAATCTTGTCTCACTTCATGTGAAGTGGAGGGAAAATATTGAGAGGGTTGCATTGGGGCTACACCGCTTGAAATTTCAAAATGCATAGTCTCTTGTTCTATATCTGATGAAGTTAAGGTAGATGCCACCAAATTTGGAGCTTCATTTGGTTCAGGAAAGACTTGAAACTCAGATCGAGTTTTAATTGGTGGAGATAAGGGAACACAAGGATTTTTTTAATTTTCTTAATATGAATCTTTATTTGTCTTTGTAGCCTCCCTTTTAATAGTTTTTTCTCGAAGGTAGAACCACCCCTTTATCCTTCATATTCGCTTAACAAGGCTATCTCGGTGTTTGGGTAATCCATACAAATCATTGGCATTAGGCACCGAGCATATGATATATTTAAATGTCCTTTATGTGACTTAAGGAGTTGGGAAACCATTTTCATTTTGTCATATTTCCTTAGAGGGTGTTCGGGGAGATGAAATTTATTTCTATGGGCCAAGGAAACCTTTAAATTGGGCCACCTATTAAATTTTTTGCATCCCACATTGAATGGGAGGGGGATGTGTTTTAAACCTCATCTCCTTACACTTTCCAGCAATATCATTGCAAATATGATATGCAACCTCTTGTTCTGCCAATTTTTCTAGAACATAATATGGAAACTAAAAAGGAGGTGTAAGGAGCCCCTCGATCATGATAACTATATATTTTGGATAGAAGAATATGGCTCCCATTTTCCTTATGGAAGTGAGAATGTCAGTAGATATTTTTGGTGTCTCTATTTCATATAATTTTTAGTAGATACGAGGATACAAATAAGTGCATATATCTTGAATATGTGATCTAAAACAATGGGCATACAATTTGGATATTGTTCATTTACCTTCAAAGGGCTTGAAGGATACCAGATTTTATAGAAATCTAAATAGTTGAGAACACCATAGACAACATCAAGAAGATAGGAAGCCATGTAAAATGATTTCCAATTATCGACAAAATTATTTCTTTGTCTCACTAAATTTAAACTGAGCACTTGCCCTAAGGAGGGAATCTTATCGTCATCAATAATAAAATAAAGTAAAGGGATCTAAGAAACATCCACCTTAGAGATAGACAAATTTCCATATAGCCTATTCATGAGGGCCATGCCAATACAAAATCTTGGTCTAAACCTTTTAATAAGGATATTGAGAAGATGTGAATCATCCATATTATCTAATGGGTCAGTGGCCAAACTCTGCAAAACATCTCTTTCTCTCTTTTGGGCCATCCAGGACTTGAATTTTTTTCATTGTATAGGGAGTCCAACTCTGGAAGTTTATAATAAATTTTGTATGCATTTCGAACAAAAAAACTTATTTTTTCCATGATTTAGAAAATAAGGACATATCCTTGGACTTGGCATGAATTAGATAGGAAGAGATCACTTCGAAAATGGAAGCACCTCTTGTTTAGCAAAAATTAAATGGATACCAACTCTTTTTATCACCCTTATGTCTCGAACCATAGCGCTTGATATTTCGGTATACCCTTTTTTCTATGGCATCAACATCAACACTTGCATCTTGTATTGTGGAAAAGAGTTGAGTAATGCTGAAATTCATCATGTAAGGCAGTTGGATCAAACATGGTATCTCTAATTACTCTACTGTCCTTGTAGGAATATAAATAAGCATCTACTATTGACATTATCGGCTCTCTCACCATGTTGAAAATTTAAAGGGCCACAAACATTGCATACATCATCAATAGAAATAACTACTAAGACAAATGACATAATTAATTTTACGACAACATTCATTTGTCCCTTATTATGCGTATTATGTAAGATTAGAAAATAATTACCAAATAACAATTATTTCGCTAAATCTGGACATATTCCAATGAATCTGGAATCTAGTATTTTAAGTATTGGAAGAAATCCATCTTCGTTTTTGTGTATATTGGATTCCATTTTTGTCAATACTGGATTCCATTATTACTATTATTGGAATCCATTAGTAGCACTATTAGATTCCAATATTTTCATTATCGGACTTATTCTAGTTCCACTTTCACTATTATTGGATTCCAATCTCGCTATTATTGGATTCCAATATCATTATTATTGGATTCCAATTTGGCTAATATTGGATTCCAATAGCGCTATTATTGGATTCCAATTTCGCCACTTTTGTAATCCAATTTATAAATCTCAATTTTTAGATTTTAGTTTCGTTATTTTAGGATTTCTATTTTGTTATTGTTTGAATCCCCACATAAGCCAAGCGGTTGTTATCTTACATAAGCCTCGTGGTCGTTATCTTACATAAGCTTAGCGGTTGCTAACTTACATGATGAAAGCACATGCTAGGTGAAATAAGCCTAGCAATGTCAACGTTACATCTGCCTTGCGGCCTCTAAGATATATAAAAGGATGATAATCCTAGCAGCCACTATCTTAGATAGGCATATAGGTTGTTAACTTACATAAGCCTAGCGCCGCTATCTTACATAAGTGTATATGTTGTTAACTTACATAAGCCTAGTGTCCACTAATTTACAAAACAATAGATTTTTCTAGGTGAAATAATCCTAGTAGTTGGAAAGTTACACCACCCTACTAGTAACAAGTTTCATAAGCCTACCCACTACTAAGCTACATAAGTCTAGCAGCCGCTAAGTTACATAAGCCTAGGAACCACAAAGTTACATCAACCTGGGGTTAAATTTGATAGTCACCTATGCTTGTCAAACAATTTTTAGATGACGGTAATTTTACAATATCACCCTTTAAAAAATACAAAATAGTAGTTATTTAAATACTTCAAATTTATATTTATTTAATATTTTATGTATATTATATATTGATATAATGTTTATATAAATCTATATAAAAAATGACGGTGATATTGTAAATCCACAAGTTACGTGTGATAAATTCAACTATTTTTATGCTTTTCCATTATGTAAATCATAAAGAACAACAAAGAGTTAAGAATTACATTAAAAAAGTTGTTATGAGGAAACAGATTTGAAAATGTATTTCCATAGGCAATCAATCCTTTGGGAAAATTACATAAGCATTGATCCCTCACAAGGGTATTAATTATTTTTCTTGAATTTGTGCAAGGTATTGTTAGATAGCTTCATGAGCCCGATTAGGCATTAATTTGATCTCCTTTCCAATTTTTTTCTTAGACTCCATGCCCAAATGAAAATTTGTATATCAATATCTGATATGTCCCTTGATTTTCACCACCATTGCTTTTTCTTTAAGCATTCCTCGTACTTTTATTTTTCTGTATTTCCTTTTCATGTGGGTTCCCACTAGTGTATCCTTATCTTTTGAGTGTTTTTGTGAACATCTGTATTATTTTTAGTTCTACCTTGCCCATCCATATAGGTACATTATCATCGAGTTGGTCTTACATGTAGCATCTACCCAACATTCACATCCACTATTGGGTTGGGTTCCTCTTGAGGTATATCACAAATAGGCCCAATATATATATCCTTATTTGAAAAGACATTTTGACTATAGTAGCTATCCATGTCAAGATGTGGTGCACCCACTATCCGATAATACATTATGCTATTCGAATTGTTTTTGGCTAAAAACAACCTCTTCTTGTCATGTTACAATTGACAAATGGATTCTTTAGGGAAAATTGAACATTTTTCCAATATGCAATCTTGTAACCTAGTATGCTTCACCACCATCAGTTGAACTCTTTTCCCAAAGTGTGTGATGTATTCCTGAATGTCTCTCTACATGTATGTCATCTCTTTTATTTCTTTAAAGGTTGTCAATGGAGGATCTTGTATGCTGGAAAAGTGACAAGCGAGCGTGGGAATCTACAGGAAACTCTTCCGCGTACCCGACCTCCCGAGGTCGTGCCGAGACAGCCGGTGGGATGGAATATGCGTGGGATGCAGACAAACTAGTTAGGAAATCTAATGTCTTCGATACGTACTAATGGAATTTGTGAATCTAAGGAAAAGAAGGCCCTTCTAACTTGGACTGGTGTGATAGATCGATCGGCAAGGATGACTGCTTGAAGGCTCCAATCAATATCGAGCTCTGGCGTGATTCAATCTATGGGTTGTGGAATACGTGGGAAATGACCTGGGATAGTTTCGTGTATGTCTCCAGATAAGGTCATATGGTGGATGGTGGAAACAATTGACTCTACGGACGATTCTCTGGCCTAGTCCAGAATTCTCTAGCTTCGTTAGCTGCTATATCTAGTAAGGACAATTGTTCGATGATGATGGGTGGAAGTGGAGTGGATTGGAATACTAGTGTGCGTAGGCCAGTGTTTATATCTGATTGACTTATGGATTCGTTAGGCTGTGGGACTTGTGGGTCACAACCGTAGACTCTTGGTTGTTGCGGTCCTGTTATGGTCATATACAAAATCAAGTCCTAATTCCTAGTATCCAGTAATCATATGCTTTCTCAGCTTCTATGTTTAGGACCAACAACTACGTGATTTTCTCAGAATATCTCACAGGCGTTCGTGCAACCTAGATCCTTAGACTAGTATCTATGTCTATGAGAGTGTCTCCTGCATCTGGCTGTGGGACCAAAGGATCACAACCAAAGGTTTGTTCTCTTTTGAACCCCTCTACAGTCATGTGAATGTTTGCCTAGGGTAATCTGTAGTTCGGTTGATTTGACCAAAACGTGTATGCTTGGTCGTCTTCTATATTTAACCCTCTCAACTGAGAACTGATCAGTTGTAAATCTGTTGTTGTTTGGAAGACTTGTATTCTGAGATTTTGGTCTATGTCAACTATTGCTGTGATGAGGTTTGGTTGAGGCACGATTGGCTCAAATATGTATTCCCTGGGCTCCCGAGGTCCCGTGATTGTCATACAAAATAAAATGTAAATCTAACTGTAATAAAGCAAATTCTAACTACGTGGAATAAAACTAAAACATATATAACTTCTATTTTTGCATTTAACTTTATGAGAAGAAAAGCAGCTATTTAAATGTATCTAGAAATAACAACTAAATAAAAATTTAAAACAAACAAAATAACCGAGTGTAGTTATTTGTCTATGCAATTTGTAGATTTATTCTAAACAAATGAAATAGCTCATCTATCTGCAAGATTCTCGATCCTACCTCAGAAGTGAAGAGTGAATCATAGTTTCTCAGAAACTATCAATCCTCACAGCTTCCCTGGCAATATCGAGAATAGAATTTACTGAAATGAAACAATTATCTACTCTATTTGATATGATTCTAACTAGAACTTTGAAAGCTAGAACCTGGATTCCGTAGAACAGTGGCGAATCCGATGGTGTATGTGATCTTGTCCCCTCAGTGTGATCTCCTCATTCTTTCATGTTCACGTGGATCTAGAAAAGTGTGTAATGCTAGCATCGACAGAAATAGATATTGGGACAAGGACAGCTCAGAATGCAGACTAAAAATGTGAGTAGGAGAGGGATAGCGCAAGAGTACAGAGCTTGGCTTATGCAATTCCTAGCGGGATTTTATTGCGAGTCATGCAACATAAAGTGACCAGAACCTGAAACTATCCTGTTTGAAGAGAAAAACCTACAACTTTAATGGCTTCCTAAGCTATTCTACTCCAATGAATTGGATAAAACAATAACACCGTTTGCACAAGCTGGATATGTGGCTTACCAACAAGTGAATAATGCTAACTAAGCATGCAAGGAATTAAAACTATGGCTTCTAAATAGAATAAAAGACTGAACTATGAAAATCAGAGCATGAAAGTGAATGAGGGGCAGACCATTTGCTTGTGCACAAACCATTTATTTATAGCTTTCATTCACCCAAAGATCAAAACCAAACTGAACTCTAAAAACCATAAACAATGGCCAAACACTATTCTAGGGCACCAAAAACATAAATGAAAGCCCAAGTCGGCAAAGAAAAGCTGGTGAAATGTTGATATTTTATGTGAGTCGCGTCAAAGCACTTTCTAGAAAACACGTGTAGGACCGCCACTCTGAGCAAGGCGACGGTTACAGGACCGCCACCGGTGCGGGCGTCGGTTTCAGAATCAAGGGAAAAAGGCCAAGAAAAGAGGAAAAAGGGGAAAACAAAGGACGCGGGGCTAAGCGGGGCATGCGGGATGTTAACACATACTCCGAGGGATTTTCCGGATCCCGAACACCTTGCGAGGAGACCTGTATCATCATTGGGGAACTTGTTACACTGTTCCGGTAGTACAATACCTTACAATTTTGGGTACGTACATATTGCCCCCTCGGAGAAGCGTTTTAGCCATGAAGAGGCGTAAAACGGTGGGTCCGAGTATGGCAGTCCCGAAATGGGAAGTTAGAAGTTATACCTGACACATCCGTGTGTTGAAGTGACGCCATCCAAAATTCCCGCTACCTGCAAAATGAAAAGAGAACTCAAGTGCAGATAGATACAATAGTTCGAAAAATAAACGCTAAGAACAACAGGGAAATGAGAACGTACCATTTGTGTGGGGATAGGAACTTACCTCCATCAGCGCTCCAAACCTGTGAAAAGTCATTTAAAACGAATCAGGGCACTATATATATGAAAGTGGGCCCATTTTCCTATTCATTTGCATGAGTCGATTTGATTGATTTTGAGCTTTGGGACCCACGGTGACGGTTTCTTGCGTGAGTATAGTCGAAACGTCCGCAGTGAGATAGTGATCATGCCTCCACATGCGGAACACCGCCCGCTAGATCACAGGTTGGTTTTCTTCAATTTTGTGTTTTTCCCCCTTAAATTTGAAATGCTAAATTTGTTGTAATGGGGGGGTCATTTTTGAAAATGCTAGTGTTAAAAGGTCCATCTAGGGGGGGCGCCTACTGGGTAGGCTCCATTTTTAGGTTAAATGGTCATTTTTTGCATGTTTTAGGCTTTTTTAGATTAAAAACCCGCATGGGTTTTCGGACCACGACCGCCGCCTGTTAGGGTGGCGGTTACATGACCGCCGCCTTTAAGGCGGCGGTTTTGCACAGAATGCAAAAGGAACTTATATTTGAGATTGCACTTGTATTTTTAGCATTTCTACGTGTTTTTATGACTTTCTCAAAGATTTCTGGATGCTAACTTGCTCTATTTTGTGTGTTTTTAGGTGTATGTAGGCGAGAGAGGAGTACATCAGATGGAGCAGAGAGAGAGTGTGTGATTGGCTCTCAGGGGTACTAGATGCCCTCTCACAGGATGAGGAGGACACACTACAGAGAGCCGGCATATTGCGCATATCGCGCATGCCCCATGTTGCACCATCTAGTCACATCCTTTGTGACTTATTCTCTTACTGGGATGTAGATCGGAACACCTTCTGATTGCCAGGGGTCCGTGGTGAGTGGACCATTACATTAGAGGACGTCTACCACATTCTGGGGGTCCCGATCATCGGGAGGCGACTTACATTAGAGACAACAGGCTCACGGGCACAGATTGCACAGTGGGCAGCATATATGGGAGATGCAGTCATCTCCACGGGGTCGAAGAAGGGGGTGAGGGTTCGATCCATTCCTTCTTTTCCTATCCCCTTACTTCGCCAGGCCATCATGGGGATCCTTGCCTCGAGATTGATCGGGGACAAGGGAGGTGACACATTATTATACTGCTGGGGCCCCATTATTGCATAGATAGAGGGCCACGACCGAGATATATGCTTGGGGAGCAGATATTCTTGGGACCACCTACCATGATCTATACAGGGTGGTCCATTTATAGGGGCAGTCGTTGAGCCACCCGACTCTAGTCATGAGTTGGGTTTATGAGCGCTTCATCCCTTATGGCAGGGGTGTGGAGGTAGCAGATCCTGGAGCTGTTAGGGCAGCCAGATGGACAGACATGTTGGTGCTTAGAGCACCTCATCAGCCAGTTGCTTCTCTGACTACCGCCGATATGGAGGCGACACCATACCAGACCATGGCCGATATATGGGGCAAGAAGGCCCTTACCTTGATTTCCTGCTCCACCACAGGGCAACTTATCTATCGAGTGGGACGAGTGGAGGTGCACCCCTTTGGCCGAGTTCCTCAACAATTTGGTCTTCCATACGTGGGTATGCTTCCCCTAGTGGCACCAGTTTACAGATTAGTTCGCGAGGCCAGAGGGGGGCCTAGAGGCCGAGGTTAGACAGTGATTCTATTACAGCCAGGAGGATAGTTCGTGCTAGAGGGAGAGTCGGTGCACCTCGGGCACCTTTGCTTCAGATAGCCGCGGGTCCTGCTCATAGCAGCGATGACCCTATTGATATTGACTCCGAGTCCAAGGAGTTCATAGAGGGAGGGTTAGAGGAGGAGACCGAGGACAGCGATCCTGAGTGGCATGACACTCAGGATATTATGCAGGCAGAGAGGGCTGAGCAGAGCGCAGAGAAGGACACTCTAGTTTCAGAGGAGCCACTCTCTCAGGGCCATGGTGGAGAGGATGAGTCAGTTGCAGGGTGACATGTTGCCCCTGCCACAGGAGCAGCCCTCGCCTCGGCAGCGAGCATCCATGGCGGCAGTGCCGGTCCCAGCGACCCATCTTGGAGGCCTGGGGATCCAAGTAAGTTACCCTTTCTCCCTTTTAATGTTTATTTGTAGGCTCTCCTTAGTTGTTATTTTGTATCTTTTAGTTTCTTGCTCAGTTTCTAATTTGTTTTCTCCTTTGTTTGTCAGAGACTGTTGATGAGTGGCGGGATTTGATCTGCAGGGTATGTACCGATTCCCTGATGATCCCCATGGATAGGACCCGCACGGAGAGTCTCATCGCGGACGCCTGGGAGCCTTCAGTAGCCGGTAGGCATACCGATGTTTTTGCTCATGTTTGGCATGTGGCCAGGATGGTGTCAAACCTTTGCACCGAGCTAGCGGGCTATAGGACGGCTGAGCGCCTTATGAGGAGCCATTCTGTGGTGAGACTGTAGCTGCTCCTCGGGGCCCTAAGCCCTCCGTACATTTAGAGCGCCGGCGCAGCGCAGTCCTAGGCGTGGGTGTGCACCTTCGGAGGGGTCACGTAGGGATTGAGAGGCCACTTGGCTCTTATGTATTTTGTATTGTATATTTCTTTGTATATCACGGGCTCTTTGAGCATTTTGACCATGCTTAGTGCATGATGGCATTGTATATAAATGTTGATCATTTATATATATGCATTCGTTTTGGATCAAAATCTTGGCACTCATGATTTCCTTTCTATTTCTAGTTTCTTTGTATATACTACGATGTATGTTTATATGCTTTTTAGAATGTATGCAATGGAGAACAGATGATGTAAATGTTTGTTTCCCTTTGTGTATTTCATGATGCGTTGATATATGTAGATGTAATGTGATTTTGAATCTTAGCTTCCGTAAGCAATTTTGGATACCTCATGTTTGTTTTGCAAAGTGATGAATATAACCAGTATGATGAACAGATAAACTTACCCCACTCCTAACTCCACGCAACTAGTAAGATGCGAGGGCTCATCACCGAGAGCTAGAAAGGGCACAAGTTATGAGGTGTAGCTGAAATGATAGCGATGAAAGACAGCCAAAGCTTTGGTGGAACCAAATAGGAAACTACAAGCTTACTCCACCCGAGTGACTTCATAGTTTAGAATGCAACTTACTTTTTGGTTTATCTAGACTTAGATCCGTAGATGGCCACATAGTAGACAAAATCTGGGTTTTTAGGATTTTAACTCTCTTGGAATTTTGGACATCTGATTCATTCGTTTTTGACTCAAAGTTTGAATTGTTTGTTTATGACTTTTAACGTTTGCTTTGTCAAGAGGACCCCCTGTACTTTGCCCCATGCTACTAGTAAGAAGCGTGGGTTTATCACCATGGGCAAGGTATAGGTGAGTAAGGGCATTTCCATCCTTTCCCAACCCTACGTCACTAGTAAGAGACGCAAGCTCATCACCGAAGGTTGGTGGGGCAAGGAAATGTGTAAAATTAAAATTTTCTGTTTAATCACTTGTTGACTTGTTTTCTTGAGTAAAATGTCAGTATGTGCTTATTTCCAAAGAGATATACATATGGGATAGATGTGACACCATGAAGCTTCTAGAATAGACCATAGGCAAGACACCTATCCTAAGAAGAAATCAAAGTGAGAATAAACTTGCAGAACTTGGTATGGTTACCGTTAAGACTTTGTCATATCTAGCTTTATTTGATAAAAGATTCCGAGATGATTTGATGATACATGAAGATGGAGAGGTATGATTAAAGAGTTTTATGCCAACAACATCATGAGTTTGTAATGAATTGCTTTGAGAATAGATTCCTTGATCACAATTTATGTAAGAAACAAGTGGACAAAATGATCTTAATCTATATGAAGATGCAATGTAGATAATTATACAAGTAGTGCTAGTTGCTTATGCGTAGAACCACTTGAGGTGTAGGGAATTGACTGTTTCACCAAATTCCTCACCTTCTAGCGTACATAAGAGGTAAGCACCATTTCCGTAGTCCTTCATGACTCAGTATGGGCCCAACCATTTGGGCCAAAATTTCCTTCCTCCGCCGGTCTTCTTGTCGATCCACTGCCAGCCTTAGAACTAGATCACCTTCGTATATATCGCGTTCATAGACCTTCTTGTTATACTGCCGGCACATTCAGTCAGCATAAGTTCTATGCCGTTGTTCAACATCTAACCTAGTTTCATCTAGGCTTTCTAGTTGGGAAAGACGTGCTTCTCTATAAGCGTCTTCATCCAGAAATCCTCGTAGTGAAATGTGGAGACTGGGTATTTCGACCTCAAGCGGGAGAACTGCTTTTGCCCCAAATACCAGCGAGAAAGGAGTTGCTCCCGTTGGTGTTCTTATTGAGGTTCGGTGGGCCCACAAGGCCAGATATAACTTCAAATGTCAATCTCATTTGTTTTCTTTTACCGTTTTAAGGAGAATGGATTTCAGTGTTTTGTTTGTTGCTTCACTGTCCGTTGGCTTGGGGATAATATAAGGAAGCCGTATGATGGCTTATCTTAAATTTATTGCATAGTTCGCGAACCTCTTCATTCTTAAAAGAAGTTCCATTATCAGAGATAATGATTTGCGGGATACCGTACCTGTAAATGATTTGGTTCAAAATGAACTTGGCGATTACAGAACCAGGTACATTGGTAAGAGGCATTACCTCTACCCATTTGGTAAAATATTCAATGGCCGTGATTATAAAATTATGGCCATCTGTGGATGAGGGAGAGAACCTCCCTATTAAGTCCAGACCCCATGTAGAAAAGGGCCATAGAGTAGCGATTGGTTGCAGAGCTTGTGCCGGCATATGAATCTCATGGGAGAATTCTTGGCACTTATGACACCTGCGTACAAACTCTATCGCGTCATGTTCTAGAGTGGGCCAGAAATAGCCCATTCGGTGTATTTTTCGAGCGGTGGCATGGCCACCAAAGTGGCCTCCACATATTCCACTGTGAGATTCATGGAGAATCTTCTTGGATTCCTCCGTGTCGACACATCTTAGGAGCATTCCATCGAATGCTTTTTGATAGAGCACCTGCTCTATAATGACATATTTAGCTACGATTATGCATAACCGCCTTCTTTGTTGTGGTGTAACTCCTTCTGGGTACGTATGGTCCATGATATAATTAATGATATCAGTGTACCAAAGACACTCATAGATAGAGGGTCGGGCTTCGATGTAGTATACGCACTCATCTGGAAAGTCTAAATCTACTAAATCACCTCCGTCTAATGGGTTGTCAGCTAACCAATCCGCAATGATTTTTCCCTTAACTGACTTCTGATTTACAAACGTTAATTTGAATTCTCCCATTAAGGTTATAAAACGTCCAGCCTTTTTAGACAATGACCCTTGTGTGAGGAAAGTCCGTAAATGGTCCGTTTTTACCATGACCCTCGTTTCTTGATTCAGCATATAATGTCTTAGGCGTTTAGTAGCAAAGACTATGGCAAGGCATTCTCATTCTGCCTGTGTATAGCGTGTTTCATAGTCGAGCAACGTTCGGCTGATGAAATAAATCACGCGTTCCTTCTTGTCATCATCCTCTTGGGCCAACATACAGGCCAGCGAGACACCGGTAGCTCGTGAATATAGAATTAACGGGCAATCTAACTTAGGTGGCATTAGCGTAGGTGGTGATAATAGGAAACACTTAACTGCTTCAAAGGCTTCATTACAGTCTTTAGTCCAATCAATGCTATAGTATTTCTTGAGTAAATTGTTGATTGGATGAATGGCGAAGCTTAAGTCCAGGATGAATCTTTGGATTGCACCCAGTTTTCTGAGAAATGATTTGATTCCAGATTCACTCACAGGTGGGACCATTTTGAGGACAGCCCGAATTTTGGTTGGATCAACATCTATCCCCCGTGACGATATGATGTAACCTAGGAGTTTTCCTCCTGTTACGCCAAAGACACATTTCTCTGGGTTTAGTGTGACTCGTATTCTATTAGGCGTGAAAAAATGACGCGGAGTACTTCCGGATGGTCACAACGCTTCTTGGCCTTAGCCAATAAGTCATCTATGTAGGACTCCACAATTTTATGAATTAAATCGTGGAATATATATGTCATAGCTCGCTGGTAGGTAGCACCAGCGTTCTTGAGACCGAATGGCATAACAGCGTAGCAATAGGTTCCCCAAGGAGTTATAAACGTATTTTTAGCTTGATCTTGCTCAGATATTTTGATTTGATTGTATCCCGAGAATCCATCCATGAGAGACAAAAGTTCAAATCCAGTTGTTGCATCAACAATGACATCTATGGATGGTAATGGGAAGTCATCCTTAGGACATGCTTTGTTGATGTCTCGAAAATCTATGCAGATGCGTATCTTTCCATTCTTCTTGAGAATAGGAACGATGTTAGATACCCATTGGGAGTAGTCGACTGGCTTGATGAATCCTACCTGAAGGAGTTTTATTACCTCTTCCTTTACCATGAGAGCTACTTTGGGTTTCATAGGTCTTGATTTTTGCTTAACTGGCTTTGCATCTGATTTAGTGACGAGGTTGTGCACCGCAATGTGGGGTGCAACTCCTGTCATTTCCTTATAATTAAATGCAAACACCTTCTGATGTTCTTTGAGGATCCACGTATGTATTTCCACTTCTTCTGGGGTTAAGGATGATCCTAATTTCAAGATTTTTGGTTCGTCATCTGTCCCGATGTTGACATCGATTGTTTCTTCGATCAAAGAGGTGTTACCCTCTTCGAACTCAGGTGGTGCTAGAGGTAAATCCAAATCATCCCCATTTTCTACTGCATATATGCTAGGTTTTATTTGTGAGGGGAGATCCATCATGGGATTTCCGAAATAGGAAGACGAATGTGGAATTAAGGACAAATCTAGCATATGATAGGAGAGATGTAATGCCACATAGGCGTTTAAGTATTCCAAAGTGGCCATATCATTATCGAAATGGTCTAGGGTGGTAGATTCACTTCCACCGCAAGGGATTTGTCATTGTTTTTATCAATGGTTCATCACGAATGGACACCGTGAAATGGGTATCTTCTAACTCATTTCTTAGAGTAAAACGTGATGTCAAGTTCTTTATTGAATCGGCGAGAAGATTTTTCTCTCACGGGATTGCTTCAATGGATATGAAGTTAAATGCCTTGCTTAAATCTAATACGGCATTTTTGTAAAGCTGCAAGTGTTCGGCTTTGGTTTCATATACCTCAGAAACTTGGTTTGCCACTAATTGTGAGTCTCCTAAGACTCTGATGTTATCAACACCAATTCTCTTGGCTAAGGTGAGGCCAAGGAGGAGGGCTTCGTACTCAGCGCCGTTATTTGTGCATTCAAAGTTTAACTTAAAGGCAAATGGGAGGACTTTCTCTTCGGGCGAAGTAAGAATTATACCTGCCCCCGCTCCATAACGACATTTAGCTCCATCGAAATGGAGATTCCAATACTTAGCCGGGAGTATAGATGTTGGGGCATCTGCTGCGTTTGCGCACTCTACTTCTACCATGCAGAGGTCCTCTGCTAGAAGGGAACCAACACCTAGGGAATATCCTATGCCTACTGAATCAAATGGTAAGAACATTGGTAAATCTTGTTCTATTAATTCAACGATTTTTGCAGTAGTCCCTAATGATACCATTTCTTTAGCTTTATCGTTGGGGGTTGGGGTTGTTTTGGCTATGCTGATAGTTTCAAGATCCGTTGTAGGTACCAACTTCTCCTCTGGTTTTGGGTTAGTGGGTTTATTAAGTTGGTTTGTTGGAAGTTCAAATTCTGAGTGCACACCTGGTCTTTTCTTTAAATCAGCTAGGTGTAAATCGAAAGGTATTGGATCGCCTTTGGCTACAAATACCTTTCCTAGATGCAAGAATCTTACTTCTTGAAATAACGTAGAAGGAATTTCCTTCATTCGGTGTATCCATGGTCGGCCGAGTATCATATTATAATTAGTTTCCCGATCTATAATATAAAACTCAATCAGGATTGTTTTGGGTCCTAAGGTGACTGGGAGTATTATAGTTCCTATCGAAGTGGTTTTAAGGCTATCATAGCCTCTCAATGTATTTCCAATGGTGGAACAGTTTGTTTCCCCATATCCTAGTTTTTGGAGGAAAGAGAAAGGGACTATGTTAACTGCAGCCCCATCGTCAACCATTGCCCATTTTACATAGTTATTATAAACCCATACTTGTAAGTGTAAGGCTGGATCACCTCGGCGTGCGATCTCAGCATCTGTGGGCATTTTACTTATTTCGAATATGAATTCGACATCCTTGTCCGGCTGCCCCAGAGGGTGGATATCAAAATCTACGTGATTTACTTGTGTTTCAGGAGGTGGAGTGATGTTAATTAGATGACCTAGACCTAATGCTTCTAAAAGAGCAGCTCTGTGAGGAGGAGAGTTCTTTAGTAAATCCAAAAATGAAATGTGCGAGAAGGTCTTTGTTAGGTCACTAATTAAATCATAGGCACCTACGGGTTTTTCTACTATTTGTTGACTCTTATCTGTTTCTGGCAGATGACTTGGGCTCGGTTGAGAGAAATATTCTCGTGTTCTTGTTATAGCTTCGATAGGTAGTTCAACGTCTAATTCTACCAAACTGACTATCTTGGGTCTCGGTTGACTTCCTAACTGTGGCGCAACTGATGGATTTAGTGAAGTCGAGGCTTCATGATCATTGTTTCTTGTCATTGCACTTTTGTTTGTTCCAGTTGGATTCAACCTATTGCTATCATGATTTGGGAGTGGATCGTTAAAGATCTTGAGAGGAGCATTCTGAGGGGAAACTGCCCCTACGAGCGTATTTGGTGGTGGTGACACGGGATCTGCCAAAAACAAATCTGTGAAGAACTGTCTTTGTTCTTCTGGAAAATGTTGCATGAATTTATTGTAGTCACGGCACGTTCTAGTATCATGACCCTAAATTTTGTGGAAACCACAATAAGAATTGGGATTGTAATTCTGTTTTATTGGTTTGGTGTATATTGTGGCTCAAATTCGATCAAACTGTTGCCTATTAGGATTAAAATTTTGCATTTGTTGTTTCTGGCTTTGGTTTTGATAACCAAATGAGTTTTGGCTTGGCCCTTGTATAGGATTTCACTGTTGTTGTTGTTGTTGTGGATGGTTAAAATCCACTGTATTGATTGTCGGGGTAAAGTTGTTGTTTCATTGGTTGTTTGTTTGTGATGGAGTATTGACAACATTTACCTTCTTGGGCTGGTCGGTTACTCCATCCGTTGTTACACCCTGATTTTTGTTAAGGATTTTAGGTCCTTGATTGATGTTTGTGGTAGTTGTAGTGTTCTGGCTGGAGGTGATTAACCTCCCGTTTGCTCCATATGTCTTACGACCACTATCTATCACTGCTTGGTCTATTCGAAGAGCACTCTCAAGTACTTCATCGTAAGTTCTTAGTGGGAACTTCTGGACTTCTTCCTTCACCTCTTTGCTGAGAGAATGAAGGAATAAATCACATAGTTCCATCTGATCCATGTTTGGAGCACTTGCTGAAGAATAAAGAACTGTACGCCACCTCTGGATGAAATGGGCGACAGATTCGTTGTGTTCTTGTTTGATGTGCAAGAATTCCCTGATTCCTGTTCTCAACAGTTTGTTCATGTCAAATGCCTTAATGAACTCTGATACGAGTTGTTTAAATGAATGGATGGAGGCTTCAGGTATTCTATAATACCAGTCGAGAGCAATGCCTTCCAAGGTTTTGGGGAATATTTTAGCAACAACCCCATCCCAAGGGAGTAATTCACGTATAGTTGTAGCGTAAGCTTTGATATGCACGTTTGGATCTCCCTCGCCTTTGTACTTAGGTAAATCGGGAAGAGGTCTTGGAAGCATGATGATTCGTATGGTGAATTCTAAGGGTTCTTTCAGATATTCTGAATAAGTCCCTATCACATAGTTTTCGACCATTGATGGTGGTTGCTGAGGGAGTGGTGGTGGGATGGGTTGTTGGTATGGCATAGCGTATGCATTGGCAGGGGCATAGGGAAGTCCCTGCATTTGAGAAAAAGGCCGGGAGAGGAGAACATATCTCCTTGTGGTGATTTGGAGTACATGTTTAAGTATGATGGGATATTGTCTAGTAATGGGTTGTTTGATACTAGACCGAGAGAAATAATGTTAGAGATGACAGGCCTTGTTGGCATTTGTTGTGGATACTGAGGAGGCATGCCTAACGTGCCTACTCCTGTGAGGAGATCTACTTGGCCAGAGTGATATGGAGGATTGGAACTTCCTGCTTGCATGAACTGAGGATTTTGACTTGCTTGAGCAAGTTCTAACCCTCTCACTTTTTCTACTAACGTTGAAATGACTTCATTTGGTGAAGTCACGGTGCTTTTCCTGAGCGGCGTTTGTTGTATACCCTGGTGTTGTATAGGCATGTGATATCCTTCTATAAACTGATCGTTATCTTGTCAAGTTTCTCCGAGAGTATTTCCTATATGCATTGGCATAGAGGTATTTTCTTGGAAAGAGATCTTGGGTTGTATTTGTAAACCTCCTATAGGTGGGTACATACCCCAAGAATGTTGTTCACTCCTAGGATAACGTATTGACTGTTCATCATCTAAGACTAGGTATGGGTCAGATTGTCTACTAATTTGTGGTCTAAGTAGCATCTGAGGAGATGAACCAGATTCTCCGGTAAACGTCATATTGTTCGAGCCTGAAGGCTTTGTTTGTTGCGTTCGAGGGGGTTGATCTAACTCCCCGTTTGAAAAGATGAGTTATATCTGTTTCTTGGGGCTTGTGTTGACAACTGATTAGTTGAATAGTTGTCGCCCCATACTGAGAGTGAGGGTGATGATTGTCTGTTCTGTTGGGCATAGTATGCCTCGAGACCCAAGAGGGGTCTGCCATATGCATCGAATCCCGACATATTCGGGGGGTATATGAATACCCAAGAATAATGGGAAGGAGCGAAGGTGATTTGTGAAAGAACACGTGATACTATGACTCCGAACGAGAAAGTAGGAAGTTTACGTCAGCTTCACTAATTTTGTTTGCTTCACGTTAGGTTCACCAATTTTGTACGCCGGAAAAGCGACAAGCGAGTGTGGGAATCTACAGGCAACTCTTCCGCGTACCCGACCTCCCGAGGTTGTTCGAGACAGCCGGTGGGATGGAATATGCGTGGGATGCAGACAAACTAGTTAGGCAATCTAATGTCTTCGATACGTACTAATGGAATTTGTGAATCTAAGGCAAAGAAGGCCCTTCTAACTTGGACTGGTGTGATAGATCAATCGACAAGGATGACTGCTCGAAGGCTCCAATCAATATCGAGCTCTAGCGTGATTCGATCTATGGGTTGTGGAATACGTGGGAAATGACCTGGGATAGTTTTGTGTATGTCTCCAGATAAGGTCATATGGTGGATGGTGGAAACAATTGACTCTACGGACGATTCTCTGGCCTAGTCCAGAATTCTCTAGCTTCATTAGCCGCTATATCTAGTAAGGACAATTGTTCGATGATGATGGGTGGAAGTGGAGTGGATTGGAATACTAGTGTGCGTAGGCCAGTGTTTATATCTGATTGACTTATGGATTCGTTAGGCTGTGGGACTTGTGGGTCACAACCGTAGACTCTTGGTTGTTGCGGTCCTGTTATGGTCATATACGAAATCAAGTCCTAATTCTTAGTATCCAGTAATCATATGCTTTCTCAGCTTCTATGTTTAGGACCAACAACTACGTGATTTTCTCATAATATCTCACAGGCGTTCGTGCAACCTGGATCCTTAAACTAGTATCTATGTCTGTGAGAGTGTCTCCTGCATCTGGCTGTGGGACCAAAGGATCACAACCAAAGGTTTGTTCTCTTTCAAACCCCTCTACAGTCATGTGAATGTTTGCCTAGGGTAATCTGTAGTTTGGTTGATTTGACCAAAATGTGTATGCTTGGTCGTCTTCTATATTTAACCCTCTCAACTGAGAACTGATCAGTTGTAAATCTGTTGTTGTTTGGAAGACTTGTATTATGAGATTTTGGTCTATGTCAACTATTACTGTGACGAGGTTTGGTTGAGGCACGATTGGCTCAAATATGTATTCCCTGGGCTCCCGAGGTCCCGTGATTGTCATACAAAATAAAATGTAAATCTAATTATAATAAAGCAAATTCTAACTACATGGAATAAAACTAAAACATATATAACTTCTATTTTTGCATTTAACTTTATGAGAAGAAAAGCAACTATTTAAATGTATCTAGAAATAACAACTAAATAACAATTTAAAACAAACAAAATAACCGAGTGTAGTTATTTGTCTGTGTAATTTGTAGATTTATTCTAAACAAATGAAATAGCTCATCTATCTGCAAGATTCTCGATCCTACCTCAGAAGTGAAGAGTGAATCATAGTTTCTCAGAAACTATCAATCCTCACAGCTTCCCTGGCAATATCGAGAATAGAATTTACTGAAATGAAACAATTATCTACTCTATTTGATATGATTCTAACTAGAACTTTGAAAGCTATAACCCTGGATTCCACATAACAAAGTGGCAAATCCGATGGTGTATGTGATCTTGTCCCCTCGGTGTGATCTCCTCATTCTTTCGTGTTCACGTGGATCCGTAAAAGCGTGTAATGCAGCATCGGCGTAAATAGATATTGGGACAAGGACATTTTGTAATGCAGACTAAAAATGTGAGTAGGAGAGGGATAGCGCAAGAGTACAGAGCTTGGCTTATGCAATTCCTAGTGGGATTTTACATGAGTCATGCAACATAAAGTGACTAGAACCGAAACCATCCTCGTTTGAAGAGCAAAACCTGTAACTTTAATGGCTTCCTAAGCTATTCTACTCCAATGAATTGGATAAAACAATAACACTTTGTTTGCACAAGCGGATATGTGGCTTACCAATAGGTGAATAATGCTAACTAAGCATGCAAGGAATTAAAACTATGGCTTCTAAATAGAATAAAAGACTGAACTATGAAAATCAGAGCATGAATGTGAATGAGGGGCAGACCATTTACTTGTGCACAAACCATTTATTTATAGCTTTCATTCACCCAAAGATCAAAACCAAACTAAACTCTAAAAACCATAAACAATGGCCAAACACTATTCCAGGGGACCAAAAACATAAATGCAAGCCCAAGTCGGAAAAGAAAAGCTGGTGAAACGTTGATATTTTATGTGAGTCACGTCAAAGCGCTTTCTTTAAAATGTGTGCAGGACCACCACTCTGAGTAGGGCGGCGGTTACAGGACCGCCGCCTTGATTAGGGTGGCGGTCACGAGACCGCCACCCAGGCGCAGAGGCAACGATTTCGTGAATCAAGGGAAAAAGGCCAAGAAAAGAGGAAAAAGGGGGAAAAAATGACGCGGGGACTAAGCGGGGCATGCGGGATGTTAACGCATACTCGAGGGCTTTTCTCGATCCCGAACACCTTGCGAGGAGACTCAGATCATCATTGGGAACTTGTTACATCGCTTTGTTAGAAGACAATACCTTACAATTTTGGGTACGTACAAATCCCCTTTAGGAAAGAAAGGTTTCTCATCCATTATTTTCTAGATCTTAATTGAGTGTGACCAATCGGACTCCATGATTGATGTTTTGAACTCCATGACGGGAATGTTGTCTTTGACATGGAATTTAAACATCTTTGGTTTGTTAATACCCATGATCTTGTGGTTACCATCTAGCAGGTGTGGTTCCACAAAGGCCTTAAATTTGTAGACTTCCTCGATAAGGTATGAAGTGAATGTGTTGGAATCCTCTTGGCATGTTCTATAAGTGTCCATTATTTGTGGCAAAGAGAATGTATCCAATTTGCACAATGTTGTTGATAATCAACCGAATGTCCCATCTATGTCTTCATGCGTGTGACCCACTGGAAGGAAACTCACATACAATATGTTGAAAACCCTTCTAGATGTCGGTATGAAGGAAAACATAAACAATGTGTGATTTTGTTGTCACTTGAAGCATTATCTAGTTACAAGTAGAGAATTGGTGGTTGTTTTCTAAATGAACTCTAACATATGCCGAGAGTATTACTTATACGAGCAACCTCATTTTCCTACTTATATTCCTTTCACTTGTCATATACATCATTTTGCAACAGTGCATCATGTAATGAGTTTTCGACATCCCACTACTATATATAAAAATCACCATACTTGATCTATAAGTAGTTCTTCTATCCTCCCGGATACATAGTGCCAATGATGTTATTGTGAAGTTTTCTCCTCGCTCAACAAAAGGGAGACCAAAGTGACCAAAACCCCTTTTTCTATGCCCATGTGTCAGTATACCAGTCAAGGTGATGGGGAGATTAATAGCATTACTTATTGATTTTGATTTTTTACCCATCCTTGGTATTGCAGTTTTCATCTTGTCCATTTTTTCATGCACAATGCTCAAATAGATATTAGGATTTTGTTTTGATTGCACTCTATTTGCATAGTAAGTTGCATGAAAATTTTGAATGTAATCATTGTGCCATTTCTAGAATTGATCTATTTGTGCAAAGTGTTTCTAGACAAGAGGTCATTGCACATTTGTTCTTAAGCTTTATGTACTTATCACATATGGAAAAGAAGTCGTTCTTAGTGATTGAAACATGGGAGAAATTTTCTTGCCATATTTTATTGATAGTTGATTGTGACATTGGAGGAAGGTCCAATAGTGAAAGGTCCTTGTTACACTTTTGTAGTATGTAAGAAAAACTATAACATGCAAGAAACGGTCTCATTGTTACTTTAGTACCATTTTGTCGCACCAAATGAGATATGTGTGGGGATATATTAGAATTCCTCATCACCATTTTGGATATCAATGCAATAGTTACGACAGTGTTTGGCATTTGTTTTTGTTTTCCTGTATTTCCATTTACCGTGCTCCTCTTGCCATTAATCCAAGATTGTTTGTATCCATAATAGGTACTTTTCAAGATTCCATGACATTTGTACCATGCATTCTGACATACATCCCTTCCACATTAATTTAATTTATCTATAGTATGTTCTAAATTTTGACCTTGATTACAACTGCTAGCATTTGCAGTGAATGTATTAAGTACAAATTTTGTTATAGAAGGTTCATTCATACCTAGAGTCAAATTCCAACTATGATTGAAAGCACTAAGAGATAGTTTGGAGAGACATCCTTCCTTGTAGAAAGGTTTTTTCTCAACTTCAGACAAAAATTGTTCTCTTTATTTTTCATCATTTTCCCTTACCTTTAGTGTACTAAATGGAGTAGAATTTACCTTTTGGCATTTTCAAGAATTGTAAGGTATTTTTGTCATTTTTTCATTACTACTACAAATGGAGGATTCATATGAATTTGGGTATACCAGTTGATGTAATGGATCTTCAAATGCACTCCACATTTTTACGAAACTCTTCGGAATTTATTTTAGGCTTACTTCCATAACGAAACCATCTTGATGGGCTAACTGGTTGGAAGTCCATTGGATGTGAGATCCTTCGATATGGACCAACCCTACAAAAAGGTGTAGTTAATTTATCAACATGCACCCCAAATGTATTGCCATCAATATTTTTAAAGTACACCATGTCTCCTTCACAAAAATTTGTAATTGTTGCTTCTGCAACAAATTTGTGTTCTTTTGAACAAAAATGTATCAACTTGGTAGTACTTACTTGAACTTCAAATTTAAGTCAATTTTTGATGTGGTGGTTGTTTGGGATTTCAAAATTTCCATTCACACGCAAAGTGTAGTTCTTGTTTATAGATAAACTAGGTTTTGATAGGCTAGGTAAATTTTTTGTTACATTGTATACTTGGATAGAATTCATTTCATGTAGTTACAATATTCTCCACAAAAAACCAAATTGTGTGGTTCCCAACACTACTCCAAAAATCACATGTTGTTCTTGTACCAAGGATATAAACCCTTTAGGTATGTCACCTTCTTTCTGAGGACTCTTATGTTTTAGCACCACATAGGTTGTAGCAAATTCATCCCTATCTTTAGGAGTTATGAAACAATGGCTATCACTATTAGAATTCAAACCCTCATCCTAATTACATGTATCCTCTAAGCCATTGCTCATAATGTTTTGAATGCCATCACCCCCACATGTGAAACATTTGAAATCACATGCTTAATCATTTTCTTCATTTCCCATGGGATAAAGTATCCCTTGTTTTCAATTTATTTCAGGGTTTCACAATATTCAATTATGTATAGAATTCTTTCTCTACCATTTAATATAATACTTATTGTGACAACAAATAATCTAGACCACATGTATCTACAATGGAGTGTATCTTTGGATGGATAAACTAGTCCCTTTGCAATTTTCACACCTTTGGATAGTAAATCCACATGTGATCCATCTTCAAAAACATAGTTCATTTTCAATTGTATCCACAAATAAAAAAAGAAAATTAGTACTAATAAAACTTAAATATTTAACATTACTATGGAGAATTTAAATCACAATGAGAAAATAGAAATATGCATCTTATATGAACATCTTTAAAACCTCATTTAATCCAAATATTTAAACATATAAAAATTGTATTACACCCTTAGATCCCATTGTTGTGTGTATAATTTTATCCATAAAACACATAGTGTAGGGGAAAGGAGCCAATGATCATGAATCTTAATGTAGGAGGTTGTTAGAGTTACTTAACTATCATATTTTTTATAAAAATACCCTTTAAAATATTAAGATTTTTATAATGCACACATTTTATTTTGTGCATTTAAATTTTGTTGAAAAATATTTCTAAGGGATTTAAAATAGGTATTTTTAGTACAAATAAAATTAATATTGGCCCTTTCTTGTGAATAAAATCACCTTTTCATGATAGCTGATGTGTCACCTTTTTATTGGTTGATTTGTACATGTGACTTGATTTTACTTATGTTATTGGCTACCTTTTTTCTAAATTTTTAGTATAAAAGTTATAAATGTTGACTTCAATTATTATGTAACTAGTGGTATTATACTTCACATTACACTCACATTCATTGGCTTCTTTCCCCTATGGATTTAAAAAGTTATATAGCCCTAAGAGCATTTTGTGACATAATTTTTTTTCTTACATGATAAAATTCAGATGTTGACTAGAATGCGAGGCTAAAATTTTGTGATCACACTTCAATGTGTAAGTGAGTGATTAAAATTTTGAAAACTCACACTTGGACATGAAAGTGATATCTCATCGTAGTGCAAGAGAGTCATGGCCTCGTACATCTATGAAGTGTGATTCCTCGCATGATGATGTGCGATCCCTTGCACATCAAAGTGTGATCCCTCACACGTCGAAATGTGATCCCTCTCATGTCGCAGTGTGATCCCTCACACGTCGACATGTAATACCTTGCACGACAAAGTACGAGCATTTTCAAGACGAAGTGCAAGCATTCGATCTTGGAATTAGCGATCACATATCGAAGGGCATATTTTCACCTTCCATTCTATTCAAAAAAATTCTAGTCTAACGGCCTCTTGGACTTAAATTTAGGGCCATTAATAGTGTGTCAAAGTAAATCGTTCATGTATTTAATTCTCTAATTGTATAGCTATGTTTATTTTATTGTATAGTGTTCAAGTTTAGTCTTTATTTGATTAACGATGGTGGTATATGTTTTGATTCAATTATGTGTATTAATTGATTTTAATATTTTTATATTTTACATAATCTTTTAACAATATAAGTTTATTTTTAATAATTGTGTATAATATTGAGTAGAAGTAACCCATGCTATGTAGTTTTTTTATTAATAATTGTCAATATTAAAGACTTAATTTCAATTAAATATATGTATGTCAAATTTAAGTTTTCATACATTAAAAATTATGTTATAAAAATGTTACCTTAATTATTTACAATAACAATTACATTTTTTTGTAAGGTCAAATGTTACCTAATTAATATTGTGCTTCCCTAAACATTAAATGGCCATTAAACCGTATAATGTAAAATCCGCCACTTGAGAGTATGTTTTTATTTTTTCATACTACATTTAATGTTAAGTGGTACAATATTAAATTTTAATCCACAAACTTTGTTAACGTCTGTATTTAATGCAATAAAATGGAAAATTGTATACTCATTTCAAAGGCGACAACACCAAAACAAGGAACACATATACAAATAAGGGAAGAACAAAGTTGCAAAAAATTAAAAGAGGTAAAGCATTGCTATTTTATTTTGAATAATTTCATTTTATACACCCATTTCACAGTGATTGTAAATACTACATTTTTAGTAGGTAATTAACCAATTTTCAATGTTTCTCCACGTGTTTTGATTATGTGATTTTTTACTGGATCGTAAGACCCCTTGTATATTTATTATTAGAAAATGAAAATGAAATTAAGTTTAGATAAAAGATCGAGTACGTAACTTGTTTCATTTGTGAATGTTTATAGTGACTAATAAATTTGCGTAACATGGAAATATCACCATTTTCCTTGTTTTCACGTTTTGAATCCCAAGTTTTCAAATCAACTCCAAGAAACTATGCAAAAATATGGTTTTTTCAACACAACTAAGCAACTTCCATGTAAAGGAATTCTACGTGCAAAAATTAGATGGAAATAGTGTCTTAAATTTTCAAGAGAATACAAGTTGCACAGAAATTGGATCCTTGCATTCCACATTCACAAATCAATCTAAATTCTCCATATATTTTTGATGATGTTGATGACTCGAAATTAGGAAAAAAATTCAATAACCCATGCATATGAAAGAGATAGAAATAATCAGGAGTCAATGAAAGAATAAAAAGAAGAATTGTGGTCAAAATCTGATGTGAAAACATTTATTTCAAAATATGAAGAGGTGTATGATCAATTAAAATGTGGAATACTCAGAAAGAAACATTGGGATAATATAGTAGATGCTTTTAATCAAGTTTGTGCAAAAAAAAAAATTCTTTGGGATGCAATAATAATACAAGATGAACGGGTTGAAGAAAACCCTCAAGAAGGAGAAACAATTGAAAAACACAACATTGAAAACACATTCAACATGGAATTTCTATGAAGATATGGATCACATTACACAAAAACACACAAGGTTATTGGTTTTAATGGAAAAGAGAGGGTTAATATAACCACTTCTACTTTGAAAAAGACATGAGAGGGAAATCAGAAATCCCTTCTATCAACATTGAAAATTTGGAAGGAGCAAAGATAGAAACCCCTTTGATTAAAAATGGAATTGAGAGCAAAGGTGTGAAGAGAAAAATAAACTCTTATGGATATTTGAAAGAAGAAATTGAAAATAGCATGCATCTATTCAATCAGACATTGTTTAAAATTGAGTAGGGAAGGCTTCAACTTGAGAGTGAAAGAATGGAACAAGAGAGAAAGCTGATAGAGAAAATGTTGGATATACAAATTCAAGTCGTAAATATTTTTATCTAGGTGACTTAATTTTTTTAACCATAGTAATATAGTATTGCATCATTCATTCCATTAGAAAAGATGGTATACATTGTGTAATAAAAACTATCATGCATTGGAGTTAGCTAATACTTCTCTATTTTACATTCTTCCTTTTTATTTCAAAATAATTCCAATAATCAGCATCATGGGGGGCACCAAGATCATTGACACACACACATTTGAAGATATTTTTGTGTAACAAAATAATTTTAAAATGATGTCGGTAAACATGTATATTTTTGTTGAGGATAATATGATAATTCAATATGTGAGACATCAATTGAACCACATATCATAGGTAGTTTAGTCAAAGTATGGAATACTTATATACATTTATGTAATTTATAGACGATAATATTGCCAATGAGCATGTTTTTCTTTTTTGATAATGTTGATAATTTTAATAATATATGTGTGTGGTATATATGGTTAATATTTATGTGTTCCATTAAATGTAAAGTTCATGCAATATTTGAAATATGATAATTCAATATGTGAGACATCAATTGAACCACATATCATTGGTAGTATAGTCAAATTATGGAATACTTATATACTCACTATGTAATTTAAAGATGATAATATTGACAATGTGCATGGTGTTCTTTTGATGATATTGTTGTTAATATTGATCATTTTTGCGTGTGACATTTATGGTTAATATTTTGGTTCCCCTAAAACTAATTGACCTTTAACTTAACAAATTAAATTTTGTGTGATATTCTAAATATGTGCGTCATTTGATAGGCATTAATTATTCATTAAATATAAATAAAATTAATGGCAGCCACATGTCTTTTGTAATTCATCAGAAGAAAGTGGCAATTGGAAGTGTCAATTCCATGTAATTATAGATTGTCATTTATTAGTATATTTCAAGGACACTTAAATTTGTGAAGCTTCTAGTGAGAACATTAGCGTAAGGGAAAAACTCCATAAGCATAATAATTCATTGGAAAATTTGATCATGATTTGATTGCCAAAATTCTAAGCACGGTTTGTTTTTCGCAAAGGTGTCAAAAATCGGTATGCAGTCTCACCTTTTCTCCTTCCAAATTTTTGAAATTCTATGAATGTTTAATTTTCAATAGCCTTTTCAACGAAACCCTATTTTGTCTACTTCTAGTAGTCAAATATGTCTATTCTTTAACGATGACAAAACTTCTCAACCGACAGGGTTTGACATTATTTTTTCATTCTATTTTCCAAACCCTAAATGATTTTCTGAATATGTGCGTACCTTGCATGCGAGTAATGTAAAACATGTTATGGGTATTTTTTCGCAATAGTACTAAGAAATGATTTGTAAAATACCTGACATGGACATCAGTGATTACCTGGAAGTGAAAAAAATGGGTGTTTCCAAAAATCTTTGAGGAAAATATATTTTGTTCGATTAGGGTTATTAATCATTTAGAGCTTTTGGATTGCTTTAGGGGTGGTTTCTATAAACATGTAGAGATAAATTAAACTGTTGTAATGAAATAATGATAGTAACTTCCAAAGTAGATGAAATAGTAATAACAAAAATAATTGTTTGCTTATTTACGTAGTTGTTTGATTATATAAGGAAATTGTTGGAAATAAAATTTTATAAAAATATATATATGACTGTGAAAGTAAAAATGCAAAGAGTTCCATCTGTGTAGGTTCTTCTCGAAAAGCAGTGAATCTGGGAATCATAAAACCTAATATTTGAGAAGTTAGGCTACACAATAATTTGAATAATGTTTAATTTAATTAATAGTTATAGAAATACATATACAAAATTTAGAGATTAAAATTACAGCTCTTGTTGTTTTAGTTAAATTAGCTAATGATATATCAACACTAAAAATTATAAGATGTCATGGCTTTTCTTTCTTAATGTGACAATAAGCATATGGAAATAGGGAGATGTGATATCATGGAAAATTATGATGTTTAATGAAAAGGGAGATTATACATAGGGTTCGAAGTCTGTATGTTCATACTAACACTACAAAGAGTGTGTTCATTATATTTATTAAAATTATACCATGGCCTTTGAGACTTCATTTACTAACTAATTATAGATCACCATCACTTTTGAGATTTCATTTATAATTAAAATGTGGATTTTTATATTCCTTTCAATAACTTATAGTAAATAGTATGAGAACTACATAAGGCTTGATCCCTCTTGAGGGTATGTAGTGCAACACTTGGCTCAAACAAATTCATGGAACAAACTAATGAGAGATAAGAAAAGTGTGACCCCTGAAGAAAACATGTAATGCAACTCTTTTCTCAATTCAATAATAGATGTCCAGTGAATGATGTCTAGTGAACACTAAGTTCAAAATATTTTGTCGATGTTGATCATAGTGACCACTAAGCTTGTAAATATTTTGTTGTGGCTAACCTTAGAGACTGCTAGGAACATAATTCAAGTATGTGTTGAATCTTCATTGTGATATTTAATGACCTAGGAGATTATACAATTATAATTAATTAAAGAGATGTCCATTGAATGGTGTTTAGCTAACACTAAGTTAAAAATATTTTGTCGAGGTGGATGTTATTGACCACTAAGATTTATATATTTTCTTGTTAATGCATTAGTAATTTTCCTATTAATGATGCCTATTGACCGCTGAGCTATAGGTATATCCTTGTGGGTGAATGTAGTAACAAGAAAGATAAGAAGCACATATTTATTTGTTAATGATTCTTATACACCATTAAGCTCCAAAAATATGTTGCAGCTAACCCTAACGACCGCTAGGATAAGAAATACTTATGTATATACCCCTCAGTAGTGCAACAATTGGCATGCTTTTACTCATTTAAATAATTTGTGTGCTTTGAAATGAGCCTAGATACGGAGAAGGTCTAAATAGTTTGTTGTGGTTGAAATTAGTGACTGCTAAGATCAACACTACATATATCTTAACCCCCCACCAATTCAAATATTGTATAAATTATGCTCATTCTCGAATAATCTTGGATACGGCCAATATCTAAATATTTCTTTGTTAATCAACTTAGTAACCACTAGGATTTGAACTATGTAAGACTTGAAGCATCAAGAGTGCTTGTATTGAAATAAT
Source organism: Taxus wallichiana var. yunnanensis (assembly GCA_018340775.1). Classification (NCBI taxonomy): domain Eukaryota; kingdom Viridiplantae; phylum Streptophyta; class Pinopsida; order Cupressales; family Taxaceae; genus Taxus; species Taxus wallichiana. The sequence goes on along the minus strand of CM031241.1, from coordinate 34,807,485 downwards.
TTTCTCATTACATTGATACTTTTTACTAGAGTGACGCCTAGCAAACGCCATGGTTAAAAATATGTATATCATTACCCCTTAGTGGTGCATGTACAACAGTTCCATTAATAGTAAGTCTATGAATGATGCCTAGAAATGAGACATATTCATGATCCTATAATGAACTAATCAAACCTAAGTAAAGGTTGATCCCTTACGAATACATGTATTACAACAATTTTATCAATTCAATAATAGATGTCTATTGAATGGTGTTTAGCTAACATTAAGTTCAAAATATGTTGTCGAGGTAGATGTTATTGACCGATAATATTTGTATATTTTCTTGATAATGCATTAGTATTTTTCTTGTTTAATGATGCCTAGCGACCACTAAGCTATAGGTATATCATTGTGGCTGATCATAGTAACAACTACGATAAGAAGTACGTATTTATTTGTTAATGATTTTTATAAACCATTAAGATCTAAAAATATCTTACGGCTGAGCCTAGTGATCACTAGGATCATAAATACTTATCTATGTGCCCATTAGTAGTGTAAGTATTTGCGTTCTATTGCTCATCACAATAATAGTTGGGATTTGAAATAAGCCTAGATACGAAGAATCTCTAAATAATTTATTTTGGCTAAACATAGCGACCACTAAGATCAACACTACGTATATCTTAACCCCCACCATTTCAAAGATTAGAGAAATTTTTCTCATTCTAATAATAGTTGTCTAGTGGATAATGCATAGATATGGCCAATCTCTAAATATTTTGTTGTGGCTGAACTTAGCGATCGCTAGGATATGAACTACGTAAGTCTTAAATCCTCAAGAGTGCTTGTATTGACAGAATTAAATCATTGCATTAATATTTTTACTAGAGTGATGCCTAACGAATGCCATGGTTAAAAATACGTATATCTTGACCCCTCAGTGGTGCATGTATAGATGTGCTATGCTCATTCCATTAATAATAAATCTATTAATAATGCCTAGTAAATGTTAATCTCTAAATATTTAGTAATTTCTGACCCTAGTGACCACCGGGATAAATAATTCTTTCATTTATTTGGAAATTATTTTCTAAGCTTTCCTAATAATCATAATGAGGGACATATGAATGTTTTCGCAAAATGAATTATGTCATTTGTATTAGTAATTGTTTTTGTTAATGATGTATGTAGTGTTTTTGGCCCTTTAATTTTTCAACATGGTGAGAGAGCGGGTAATGTCGATGGTAGATGCTTGTATATATTCTAACAAGGATGAAAAAGTAATAAGAGATACTATATTCAATCTAGCTATCCTACATGATGAATTTTAGCATTCATCAGCTCTATTTTCCATAGTTGAGGATGAAAGTGTTGATGTTGATGCCGTAGACAAAAATGGTATACCAAAAGAGCAAACACTATGGTTCTGAGACATAAGGGTGATAAAAAGAGCTAGTATCCATTTAATTGCCACCAAACTAGAGGTGATTCCATTTATGTAAGTGATTGATTCCTACCTACTTCATGCCAAGTCCAAGGATTTGTCATTATTTTCTAAATTAGGGGAAAAGAGAATAGGTTTGTTTTCGGAATGCATACAAAAGTTATTATAAAATTCCGAGCTAGACCGATTGTACAAATCAAACACGGTCGAGTCTTGGATGGCCCAAAGGAGAGAAAGAGATGTTTTACAAAGTTTGACATTTGACCAATTTGATAATATGGATGATTATAATCTTTTCGATATCCTTATTAAAAGGTTTAGACCAGGAGTCTGTATTGGCATGACACTCATGAATAGGATATATATAAAAGAAGATGTCAACACAACAAGCCATTGTTTGGCACAAAAATTCATAAGACCTCTTCACTCTTACAAAGAAAAGGAAATCCAAAGGATCCCAAGTGGTGCAATATGAGGAAGATCTAGAATCCTTGATAAGGGATATAAGCAGTAAATCGTAGAAGTGGTTAGGGCAATACATGCTAGAAATAAAGAGCTTGAAACTCAATTAAAGGCCACAGTTCCTCTCGAGAACATTTTTCGATGTAGAAGAGACATTTCATGGCTTGTACATAAGAATATAAAGGAACACATTATTGCAAATGAGCAGAAGAACCATTATTGAATAATAATGAAAAAATCATTACAACAATGACATCGTTGCACAAAATATTAACACAGATGAGGCATGCCATTGAAAAAGGAATTTGTAAATAGCCTATAATTGTGACCATGGATGATATTGGTATAAGCCAGGACATATGCTAATTATATGAAGGAAAGATTAAGGGAATGTAATAAATAGGTAAGAATAATTTCTTTGCAATTTGATGAAATTATTTCCAAAGGAAATCAAGTTTTCATGAAGCTTTGGTCATGGAAGTATTTAATGAAAACCATGAATTTTATTTCGATGAAGATTTTGTGACATCACTTAAGAAATTATTGGTTAATTTTCAAAGGAGAATAACTCGAGGTGAATGAAGGGGAAAATTTACATGTCATTGAGATTATTTTCAAAACAAGGGAAAAATACAAAAATAGAGACTCGAAGGAAATTTTCAAAACAACAATTGGTATTTGTTGTCTAATTTTACACCCATTGCAAAATAGAGCAATCGGGTTTCTTGTGGACTTGGAATGAAGGCCGCAGAGTAATATAAGTATGTCGTGGAAGCTAGGGTAAAAATTGGAGTGAAAGGAAGCAAGTCCATGGATGTCGTGGGTTCCATGGAACGAAGGGAGAAGTTTAAATAAGTTGCGGATGTTGTAAAATTCTCATGGAACAAGAAAATCAAACCGTGGAATGAGGGATATGTAATCAGAGAGGTCGACATGAAGCCACGTAGTATCAATGCTGTGGGATAAGGTAGAAAATTTGGTGATGTTATGAATATAAGGAAAATCCGTGGAGGTAAAAATCCACATAGAATTGAATCTAGGGAAGTTGCGTATCAAAGGAAAAGGACAATTTATTACGGATCTTTGAAATAGGCTAGCAATATCAAATCGAGTTAATTTTTGCAAATATCATATTATTTGAATGCATCTTAGCCTTCTTCATGTGAAGGGAATAAGATTTCATGGATTAATTATTGGTACAAGGCGGAAGTGAAGAAAAACATCTTCAACACGTAAAGAGTTTTTTTCGATGACTTAACCACCAAAGCATTGAATGCATTATGGGTGCTCACTCCTTCTCCTACGGTGGTTTAGCATATGGAATTGGATTTGAAAAGGTGTTTAGTAACTTTTTTAGAGCATGTAGAGAAATTAAATGAAGTTGTTCAACTGATGGAAAAATAATTTCCCCTCTCTTTCTTCTCTCCTCATTTCATTTTTCTATATATTGTAAAGTGATGCCCAGTTTTAATGTTGGATACTTTGGGAATGCAAAGGAATCATTTTATGATGCACAAGTGTTCTAAGAGTTGCATGTATTTGGAAATGTCTCTGTAAATTTTTTGCATCTTCCTCTTGTATTGTGATGATTTGTACATGATCTTTCAGCAAGAAAATCTTTAGTTTTTTGGCTTGCTTCATCCTTAGCTATTGTTTTATTGCACTCTCTTTCCTCTCATTCATTTATAGGTGTGTTATATGCAAAGTTTCATAGATTTGTGTCTTTTGTGCATCGTGAATTTGGAACTCGGGACATGATTTTGATCTATGAATTTCATTTTGGCCCTCCTCATCGTTGTGCTCTTCCATTTTCTCTCTTGCCGAGTATTCATCCCCTTTCTTTTGGTGTTATCACCTTCTCTAGTTTAGGTTTATGTTTTATGCATCTCCTTCTCACCCTGGTCCTTTGGAAAGTTAGAATAGAGCTAGATAGTTGTATTTCAATTCCTAGGAGTAGTTTAGCATTAGGAGTAAGTAGAGGAATTCAACCTTCTCCTGGAGGTCTGTCTCGGTTCAAGTCCTATAACTTGGAGACAGTCCCATGTTGACTCAAATCTGAATTTTCTATTATTCGAGCATGGGTGCACATTTGAGTTCCAACAATTTTGGCACACCCGATGGGAAATTTGAAATTAATATTTCCAGCTTTGTCTATTTTCTACGTATATCTTGGCAAAGCTCTAGCCTTTGAGGTCATGGCAAAGAACACATTTTTGAATCCATTCAAAACATCAACTAGTTCTAGTAGTACTAGTGATATAAGTGTCTTTATTCATGAGAAGGATCCAAACATGGTCGAGAACAAGAGAAGAAGGCGTATTTGAGTATTTGCAGCTATCCCCAGGTAGAGGTAGAAGAGGAAGATAGATTCAAATATCTCCATCTCCTCCAAATCAAACTCTTTCAACACCTCCACCTGGTAGGCCCTTCTTGCAGTCAACAAGAGTTCTCAGACCAATTATAATGGCTCATCAACAACAACCACCACAAAAAAATCCATTTGTAAACTTCACAGGCAAAGATCCCGCTTGCCTTGAATTCTTAGAATCCTATTCTAGTAGTGTCCTTGAAGAATATCCCATATTTTACTAGAGAAAATCACACTACTCCAGTTGACCACATTCAGGACATTGTGAATGTTTGTGTTATCCATGAGATTGTTGAGATGGATGTAGTAGTCAAACTTTTGGCTTCATCACTTAAAGGAAAATCTTTGCAATGGTTCAAAAGCCTAGGGGTGGGAACAATTCAAAATTGGGATCAACTATGCACAACCCTTTGTGACCAATTTGGTGAAAGAAAGAGACAATATATCTCTTTTAGAGCAATTAACTACAATCAAAAGAGAACCTAATGAGAAAATGACATATTTTAACTTTAGATTCTAGAGGACCTGGGACATAATTCCATCTCTTGTGAGACCTATAGTAGAAGGTTCCTTTATTTACTTTTTAAAATCTCTTAACTATAATATATTTGTTATGATATAATCTATGGGAGGAACAACTCTACCAGTTGCTTATGTAATTACAATCAGAGCTGAAAATAGTCTAATACAAGCTGGGAAATTGGCTCCTAGACCACCTATGCCATTGTATCAGAACTACCTAAAGTTATTCAACCTTCTATTACTCCTATACCTAAACCAAATTTGTAGCTTTTTGCTTCCACCTCACAAAATCCTGCCCAAAAAAAGGAGGACGAATAAATGAAGGCTCTGATTAGAAATTTGACAAACAAATTTATATCCCTAGAGAAACAATAAGCCCAATCTTGTAAGAGTTATTAGAATCAAGGGAAATCTTCTAGTTAGGGGTATCAACCATGGAAAAATTAGTAGCCTAATCAAATATATGCACAAAAATAGTAGAGAAACATATGGTAGGCTCAAGGTGCTCCTCTTTCATTAGCAATAATCACTCCTCCACAAGAAATTCCTCCTCCTAGTTTAAGCCATACTTTGGGTCCAAGTGAAAAAAAACATGGTGCAAGAGACATAATGGTGTTTTCCATGTAATCTTCTCGTATAACCAACTTGGTTATGAGAGGGAAATGCATCTTCAAGCATACATGGTCCAAGACTCTTCTAACCAATAGGAACCACCTGCAAGATGCACCAAATCCATCCATAGAAGTCAAGAAACCAACAATGATGTTAACCTTATGTTCTTTGGAGTTGAGGATTTCTGTGTAGTTAACCAAATGATAAGAGGTTCTAATAGACCATCATTCGGGCCGTTGCTGATAATACACAACATAAGAAGAGGATGTTGGAGACTTAGCCATTTCCTTCTATGGATAAAGTCAACACCATGACTAAGGAAAAATAAGCCACAATGATCAAGAGCAAGCCACTTGAGCTTCCTAGAAAATACACGAATAAGGAGGTTTCTACTCAACCAAATACTCTAAATCAAACACCGCCACAACAGAGGAATGAATACCACTTTCAAGGATTTTAGCCATGTCATAGAGGCAGAAATCCATGGGTCTCCCATTCAACATTGTTGAGCAATTGAAGAAGACCAATGTCAACATTTCTATGTGGGATGTGCTTGCTATTCCATCACAAAGTGTGATCTCCTGTATGAATCCCTCAAGAAATTTCCTCTCGTGGATCCCGTAATGCAAAAGGCTCATACCGTAGTTCATGTTTGTTGGGAAAGGAGTGATCAAGTAAGTAAAACTATCAACACCCCACCCTTTTACATGTCGATAATTTTGGGTAAGTACCTATCTCATAACTATATGATTGATTCAAGGGCTAGTACCTCTATAATGCCTAGGAAAATTGTTGATATCCTAGGTCTCAAATACAGTCCTATGTCTAGGGGTGTTTTATAACCTGATGGGTCAATTGTAAATGTCATAGGTGAAATAAAATACCTTGAGTTGACACTTCATCCCTACCTAAGCCTCACCATAGCCCATGATATTTCAATCATTGACCTTCCTCCCATGTTTGTTATCTATTTGTCTAGAGACTTCATTGCTAAAGTAGGTGGCTATCTATCCTCAGATTGGACTCACATGGTACATGATTCACAATACAAGTTGAGTCCATCATTTTTTACCATATTTAGTCATTTGACCGTACTCTATCCAACTAGTTTTTCTAATCCAAGAAGAACATGAGCAAGACTTAGCTCCTGAAGAGTAGATTGTCCCTCTTTCCATGCCTAATTTTTTGCTAGATGAATGGGATGAAAGAGATCATAAGTTTGATCCTTATGATGAAGAGCTCAAAAATTTGAGACTAGTCCAGAACTTATTGCATTCTCCAAGAAGAATATCTGATACCCGCAACATTCAAACAAGAAAAAGAAGACGCTTCTTGACTATGGCGTATGTTCTTTGATGGTTCTAGAAGCAGAGATGGATCTAGGGCAGGTGTTGTACTCATCTCTCTAGAAAAGTAAAAAAATCTTTCCCCATAGATCGTAGTTTGCATGCTCCAATAATGTAGCAGAGTATGAAGCATTAGTCCATGGTCTATTGATTGTAGAAAAGAGGAAAATCAAGAAGTTACAAGTATTTAGAGACATTGAATTGGTCATTCACCAAGTCCACGACCGTTGTGCAATAAAGAACAAGTTGCTAAAATCTTACAAACACAGTGTAGACACCAAATTTGGGTCACACTCCCCTTGGTCCCCTTTAATTAATTAACGTAAGACATTTAACTAATCATGACCCCTTCATCCCATATTAATGTTCATCCTCACATTATTAATTGATTTAATTATTTTAATTAAGTTAATTTCATCCTCACACCTCCACCTCATCATTACACCTCACCTTGGACCCATTCTAGGGGCATTTAACTCATAGTGACCAAGTCATCACTCTCAACACTAAGTCATCACTCCCAGTGTTGAGTCACTACTTGACCTAACTAACTAAGAATTCTTCCTAAACCTAACTGGAATTCTTCTAAGATCTTCCTGCCTTCTCTCACATGAACTCTACTTCCCTAAGTGGACCCAACAAGGAAAGCACACCAAATCTAGGAAGATCTACCTATTTTTGGTAAATAAGACTATTTCACCCTAATCGATGTCGGTTTATCCTCTACGAATTTGGCCACCAAAACTACCACGGCTCCTTTATATAAAATTTTAAAAATCTTTACATAGGTTGGTCATTCAGTTATTAGAGTCTTATTTCATTCAATAACAAATCTTCAAGCCTTCCTACATCCATAAAAAGAACACACCCAACCACAATGTAAGACAAGTAGTCGGGTTTTCCTTCCAGAGCGCTGGAATACTCATGAGAGCACACAGATTACACTCGCCTCGGCATTGAACCAGACATCACATCACCAATCAATCACCAGCCACCTTCAATCACAAAATATTCATAGCAACAAGTAAGTAATGTGATCTTAATTATCTATACTTACTTTATTGTAGATATTTTATTTTCTTTCAGTATTTCATTTTTTGTTGTTACTTGGATATCTCCATCTTCCCACCAATCTACCAACCCAACCATTTCAAGCCTTTCCACCTTTCTTAACCTCTCCCTCTGTATTCCTGAGTCTTCTCAGTTATATTACGAGCCTAACCACACCTTCCTCACTCTTTTGTAATCACAGAGAGGTCCAAAGGCCACTTTTATTAATTTATCACCCATTGCCCCTATCGACGTCGGTTTACCTTACCACCATCGGTTTAACCCCTATACTAGTGTTGGTCACTTGACTGATATTGGTCTCTATGTCATTTCATACCCTCTAACCAGCAAGCCTTCAATCTAACCAAAACCAACCCAAACCTTACCTGATCAGTCCTAGACCCTTTATTAGACCTCATCGGCACTCGCAAAACCGTAACAACCTACCAAACCTCCAGATCTAATCGTAACCTTTCTGTTAGATTAGATTTACTTATTGTATTAGCACAAGATACCTAAATCGTTCAACTACATTAGGATTTTCTTATTTCATGGTATTTGTTGCATTAAATTGTATTTGAAAGTGGATTGACAACATTCTAGGAAACACCTTGCTTTCTGGATCTAGCACTCACTAGGAAATCCACTAACCTATATTATTAATACTATTTGGTGGTCTTGTTGTGTTTCTTATATAGGTCATTCCTCCTAGCCAAAGGGAAGCTCACACAATCATCTTGGATCAAAAGTATACAATGCACGCATTCTACCTTCCACCTTCACCTCATAGGTATTCCTCCTTAACCATTTTACCTTCTATCTGTTTTTCATCCTAGAAAGCATAAAACTTATTGGTGAAACATTTTGGCATGCTTGATGGGACCCATCTAGGGTTTTTTGCATTATTCATTCCTGTGGAAAATCTTGTGTGTCTATTTTCATTTGAAACAAGTTCACATTAAGCTTCTTCTCTAGAAATATTCTTTTCTTTTGATTGTCTCAGTGACACTTGTTTTTTGGGATTAAAAAGAACTCTTCTTTCTTTTCTTGCATTGCACTTAGTGAAATTCATACCCTTAACCTCTTCATAATTTGTTCTCATCGAATATAATTTTTGGATTTGGGTTTTAAAACTTGTGCACTTGCATTTTTGAGTTTTTGCATTATAGCTCATCTAAATTGTGGGAAACCTATTTATTGGAAGTCATGCCTAGCTGATGGTTGAAAAATTCAATTGTAGCTCAAATCTTGCATACTCTCTATACCAAATCACCAAAAACAAGCTACACACTACTTGAACAACATCTTTCACGAAATAAGTTATCAATGATCACACAATCAAAGGATTGACAGTGGGCTCTAGTTGGTTTCTCTGTCCAGTCATCATCTCAAAGAAGGATCTTCCACACCAAAACTTACATGAAACCAGCCATAGTTGTTGGCTTTTTTTAGGGCACCTTTGTTAACCAAGAATTCTATCCCGCTTCTAGTCATTCATAAATGGCACAAACCACAACATAAAATCTATAGCTTGGGATTTTGTCTTTGTTTGATTTTTTGTTTGCTTGCATTTTGAGGTGTGAGTTGTGTCTCTTCATTATTTATTATCCTTTTACACCCCACATCACAACTGGTGTATTCTATTTTTATTTTAGGTTTATTAGGACTCCTTATAGCCATACTCAATCTTTGGGTTGGCCCTTTTCTTTGATCTAAATCACCAAAACTTCCTTTTTCATTCTCTTCCTGCATTTCATAGTAATCGATATCGGTCCAACAACCGCCATCGGTTATATCATCTCACCACCATTGGCTAATCGACCGATGTCGCTTGTATATGTTTTTGGTTATGTTTAACAAAATAGTAGTCTTCACCTTAATTTTCTTTTCATGTCTTGTTATGCCATTTTATCAAACTTCTAGGTCTCCGATATTATCTTGATTCCAATTTGACCCATTTTCACCTTTCATTTCCATATCTTTGAATCTCTTATTTTTCACAGTAACCGATAGTGGTCTAAGATGACCAGCGAAAATTACCTCATACGGTATCGCTTACCCCAGCTGATGTCGGTCTCTATATTTTGATTTTTCAATCAAAACAATGATCAAATCACTCATTTTAGACTATTTTTCCCCATTACTTCTGTGTTTCTGCATCATCAAAAAGCTCATAATACCTATTCTATCATTAGTCACATGGTTTTGACTCATAAACAAGCTAACACTCTCATGTTTCATGCTAGCCACCAGCCACTCGACCTAGCCCATCGCCACCTTCAATCTCATCACCTATGGATCCCAATTAGGATCTTCCATACCCACTGGTGATGAGGAGTTTACGAGACTCCTTAATCACAACCCCGCCACTCTGTAGTACTATCTCACTCATTCATCTACCCATGATTCATTAGGGCATCTTGTATATGGCATGCATGTGTCCATTCCTCCTACCCTCACACCCACTTCTGTATCATCTACTACTAGCTTTTCCTTACCCTCTTCCACCTTACCACATGTGGTTTCCCATCTTGACCCTACATCATCGATATCTGCTACACCTACGGCATTTTTCATACCTTTGATGTCTGTTACTCCTACAATGTCAACCATGTCTTTATCAACTACCTTGAGTGTAGGTCTATCTACACTCGTCATCTCTCGTATACATATTGTATCTCAACCACCAATGGTGACGACAACCCATACTCCCTTGCAAAAAATTGTTCTCTTCATCCCACAATCTCTTCCTTTGATTTCTATGAGAGTCTTTACGTCCACTCCACCTACCTACACTTATCACCAATAGCCCCTATTTCATCTACCATTTATTCTAGGATACTTGCCATCTATATCTATTTTGGCCTACATTCCTTCCTCAGAATTTTTGTACTTGACACCACCACATACTGGGATGTCACCCACATCATACCCACCTCATCTACCTCCTTATACTGTAGGGGGTGCCCAGTCATCTCAACCTACCAATGTTCTTATCAAAATGATGTTGGAAAATATGTAGACATTAGAATCATCTATCTCTTGCTCACGCAACTCTCTAACATACGACGATATTTTCAATGAGCCCATTCACCTGTCCATTCCAATTCATCCATACCCTCCCCATTGGGAAATTCTAAAATTCAACTGATTCAATACCGAATAAGACCCACAAAAACACTTAATATATTTTTAAAGTGTGTGTTATTTGATCGCTCATAATGATGCTTTGCTTTTGCAGGCATTCTTAATGTCCTTGACAAGGCTGAATTTAGATTGGTATAGTGCTCTACCCATGCATTCCATATTTTCATTCAATCAGGTAGCTCAGAATTTTCTAGACCACTTTTCTATCAACATTTTCAAAAAGGTCACCATGACTGACTTCTATGTGACACGCCAATATGAGGACAAATCTATGATAGATTTTGTCGATTGTTGGCGAGCCTCGATAAACCAACTCACATTCCAACTTCCTCAAATAGATTTAATATAGTTGTTTACCAAAGCTTGTGCTAGACACATCTCATCAACTCTCCAAGTTCAAACCTTCTGCATGTTTGATGATGCATTCACCATGGCCCAAAACTTGAAATATATGCCATCAAGAGAAGAAGATACAATTACGTAACAAGAATGTTGCATTCAAAATAAATTATACCTCTTCTTCTTCCAAACCAAAAAAATATATATTCTAAAGTAAAAGGATCTTCCAACAAATTAGTTTTGAAATCCGGAACATCTCATCCATCCAACCAATCAAAGCCTTCTTTCAATATTTCTCCTATTTAGGCTTTTCAGTTCAAGCGGGAGAAACGAAAAATATATTCCCATAGGAGAACCCTACTCTTCAGTTTTAGAAAAAATTATAAAATATGGAGCAAGTCACTCTTCCACCCATCAAACCACATACTTGGTTTTGACCCCTCTTGTCCTATGCCTACATGGTACAAAGAAAATGATTACTGCAACTATCATCACGTTAGAGGTCATAGTGATGGTAATTGTATAACTTTCAAAAACATCGTCTAAGAAATGTTAGATAATGGATATCTCGTCTTGGATAACCCTAACGCACCAGCTAATCATAACCTTCAAATATTTAAGAATTCATTCCCAAATCACACCCCGTCATCTAACCAAACTAGAAAAACCTTGACTAATGACAATAAAATTCATGAGGTTCATGTTTTTCGACATCATACCATCTCTTCATGCTTAATTTCCTCCTACTCCATCTATTGAGGAGATTCTTACACGAGCTCCTTCATCCATAGAGGGACTTATTTCATCTTCTCCTTTACCCACAAAGGAGTCTCCCTTATCTCCTCCTTCACCCATGGAGGAGTCCACCATATCTATTGATGCAGTTTCCCCACTCACCTCTCAACCTGACAAACAAACCACAATACTTACTCTTCTACCCACAAAAGAGTCATGTTTACCTTCTTCTTTTCAAAAACAAACTTCCCTCATCTAAATTTTCATCAACCTTGCCCACATGGGATCCATTAACATAGTCCCTTCCTATTGGTGATAGTTCTCCATTAAATTTAAAGGATCTTTTTTATTTTCTCTTGTTTCTTTTACCCATAGAGTCTGAAGCCAACCATTTCCATATCCCACAAACATTCTTTACAAGGATTACTATCAAATCAACATCATCCCCCCTACATCGGTGTCATTCTCATACATGGGAAATCACTTGGATTATGTTGAAAATTCCATGCTTTGGGGACATTTTTAAATGCCTATCTTAACTCAAAAGTAGATGTTGTCTATTGACACTTCCATGATCTATCCAAAAGTGTTTCAGATAACCAAATCCACCATTCCCATGCCAATTATAGTGTCCCCTTCTTCATCACCCTCTTCCACACCTAAACCTTAACCACCAAATGAAATTTTTCCTATGTCTAAAACCTTACTCCGCACATATATCTTTACCACATTGGGAGTTATGCCAACGTTTATCCTAGTCCATCCTCCTATCAAACTATATTTAGCCACATCCTCATAATCCATCACAAAGACTATTCCCCCACCTAAGAAGAAGGCCCAATCCCTTAGGTCACATACATTGGCTTTCCCACTACCCCTCTATCACCTTCACCACTTCCATCTATCCTAGGTCCTCACCCATCAACCTTGGCCAAGCATCCTTCTACCCAAAGTAAACCAAAAGCACAACAGCCTACCTCATCATGATCCTCTATTACACCCAAATTACCTACATAGCTTACGCCTTCACCGTCACCTACATCCTTTCTACCTCCTATACCTACACCACTTCCAATATCCTCATCATTACCCATGTTATTCCCTTCCCCTCAACCAATACCTTCCACATTGCCTCTTACCACAACCTTCATCACACCTCCATTATCACCTTGGCTAACCCATCCCCTTCCACCATCTACCTTCCCTTCTACATCATGCACTTCTTCTTCACCTTTACCCAAGAAGGTGAAACCAAAGCCCAAGAACCCACTACCTTCCAAAGAGGTAGTTAAACCTACACCACCTTCAACAACTAGTTCACCTACTACATATTTACCCAAGAAGGTGCAATCCAAACGTAAAACCATACTATCTACCAAACAAATGGTCAAACTTACTCAACCTCCGATCCCACCTCCATTGATGCCTCTCCCACAAAATTCATGCACACTTCCATCCAGACCCACACTTACTTCAATTGTGATCCATTGGTAGGATCTTACACTAACATTTTAGCTAACCTTTTGGAAACCTCTTTGTCATAACATTGCCACCTTGGACCTTATGACCCACTCAAAACTAAAATAGAAGAGTTTAACGATACAAAAATTTACACTTAACATCATGTGTCGGGCATGCATGATGTGGAAAATTGTAAGGCCCTTAAGACTATTCTCCTCTAACTATGTCCTCTTAAAGAAAACTTTGAGAATGATGATATTTTAGATGAGGACCCTATTCCACCTTCACCTATCACCGCACATCCCCATCCCTTACCTATTTGGTAACCTTCATCTCCACCTCCACAACCTTTTATCCCCTCCAACACTTGAGATCAATATGGTCCACATAAGATAGCTAGTCAAACCTCCACCAAAATGCCAATGTGTTGCATTGTTTTCACAAAACCAATATATGCCCTCACCATATTTTTTCATGTCCTGTTGCTACACCTATCACGACATATTTTATTGTTTACCGCAAATCAATATGGTTCAAATTTCCACTCGAGCCCTGAAGGAAAAAGGAAAGTATAAAACAACTAGCTCATATGTTACTCTTTTACCTAATATTACATCAGCCCTCGCACCCAAGATCACCATCTATGGACCCACATACCCTATTTCGACAAGTTTTCCCATCATAAAATGCTTAAACAATTGCACCAATCTCCTCTCAAAATTGCTTTATACGACCTTGTCTATACCAATGAATCACATCGTTAGGCCCTTATTGAGGTCCTAAAATCTATTGAGGTTCTACCTAATGACCCTATGCCGCTGTGCATCCATTATCACTCCTCATCATGTGGCCTCTCTCACCACTTTTCCCCCTTCCTCTACTCTAGCTACGACTCATCAAGTAGTTGTTCTCAATTTATCTTACTGACGAGATTGCACCTCTCCAATCATATGATATTGACCCCGCCCTATTTATTTCTATCTACATTGACAATATACACATTTGAAGTGTTATGATCAATGGTGGTACCATTATTAATATCATTTCCTCCCATGCATACGATAAATTATGCATCCCTACCAATTGCATGTATAATAGCCCAATTATTCTACATTAATTTAACAATGCCATGACTTCCACACTTGGCACCATCATTCTCCACATTCGTAGGCCCCGTGCTATTCCTAAATTATTCTGTCTTAAAGGGAGAGTTCCAATACAACATACTACTTGGCCGACCCTGGATTCATGTCATGGGTTAAATGTTCCTTCAACCTTAAACCATTGTTTAAAATTCAAACATAAAGGTCACAACTATAACATTCCAACCAACCCTTCACCATTCATGACCAATAACATGTTATATCGACCGAATGATGTCCTTATACTAGTTAAGGCATCTACCACCGCTACCACTTCTTATTCATCCACTTCCTCATCCACCACTTCTACCATTACATCTTCCACAACTAACTCCTTTATTCCCACTTCGTCATAGCTTCTAACTTAGCTAACCAATCAGCCAACCCATATACTTATCAAACATCCAATACTTCTTCTTCCTAGCCGCCTAGTGATTCATGCATTCCTTGTACCCACATACTAACTACTGATCCCTTAGAATGTGTTTTTCAATGCCTCACTGGGGGAGTACCCCTTTATAACATGACACATTCCTTACTCAAGATTATGGTAACCTTCACCAACATCCCTACTATGATCACCACGTAAAGGAGGTTTTCCCAAAGTTCCTCCCCACCTTAGCACCAACTTAATGTATGGAGGAATTGATGCTTATATTTACTTGCCCGAGCCACCTTCCCAAACTTGACCATTTTCCTCCGACCTCCAATCTCTCACCACCACCACTTCACCCACACCTTCCTCCATCATTGTGCTTGGAAGGGCTTTGGCTTTGGTTTCTATGAACAAGGTCATCATATTTTCATTCCTTGCACCACTCGTAAGCATAAAGACCATAGTGGTATTGGATTTTCCAAACCACCTCCCAAGAAGGCCCGAGTCAAACTCATTGAGGACGATAAACATTCCCCACCCCATTCACCAACTTCACCACCTTCACCTATAGAGTTTATGGATCCATAATCCATTCCTCCTAACTTTTTTTTTCATGAACACCATTTCCCTTAGACCTCTGACTTATTAGCATGATGACAAGGCTCCCTCTTCTCTTCCCTTCCTATATCCTGACATGATCGATGACGATACACCTTCTATTAATGTCATTCAATGTTAGGACAATGAGTCTATTCTCACCTACCTTGGTGTGGAAGATTATTATATTCACCGGTCATTACCTTCTGAGATGTAAACCATGTTGAATTAATTGACCATTGAAATCAATATTCACACTCAAGACAACCCACACATTTTAAAAATAGGCCAATCTTTAGATGTTACTAAAGAGGAAGCTTTCACATATTTCCTTGGGATCATAACAATGATTTTTCTTGGTCCTACACTCGATATGCCACGATATTGACCCAAACATTGTGGTCCATAATATCATAACCATTTGTGATCTTTGAACCAATGAAATAGAAGCTACGAAAAATATATCCTCGCATTGCCCTTCTTGTCAAAAAAGAAATCCAAAGACGTTCTTTCCATTTCCTTCATCCTACCCATTTATTATCCCCAATAGATCTCTAATATCATCCTTGTCACAAAAGCAATAGCGGGACTACACATTTCCATGGATTTCTACAACCTTAATTTATCTTGCCCCAAAGATGAATTTCCTCTACCTAGTATTGACCAACTAGTTGATCTCACCATTGGCCATGAGATGTTATCACTCATGGATGGTTTCTAGGTTATAACAAAATATTACTCATCCCATAATATCATCACAAAACCGCCTTCTATGATGCCCGTTTAAAACAACCCACTTGAGACCCAAGAAACAACTTAGGGTTAGTTAGAAAATTATGGAATAAATTTTTTTATTATAAGTATCCACAACCAAGTTACAAGGCAATAATGGACCCTATTAGGTTCCGAGAACAATTCAATTTTACTAGGACATATTTTTCATTCATTAACAATATCAAGTTCACAAGGTTCAAATTTTAGGGTTAGATGTTTCAATTAGGTTCAGGGAGTAATTTACCCCCATACCCACTCTCTAATGAGTCTCTAAGTTTCAAATATATTTTTCACATACTTAACACTTCCAAAATTTCCATAAACCATTCTCATTAGATAGGAAATTTTCTCACCTTTCTGGTGATATAAAGAAGTCCTCCTAACTCCTTATATTTTTCAAGTTATGGGCCGACATTGGACTTTAGGAGAGAAATTTTCCCAAGGGAGAGTCCACGGGCCTAGGGAGGAAAATTTTCCGTGCGTGAGGTTGGCGGGACGGGAAAAAACTTAACACATTTTTCCCCTCTTTGGTGTAAAATCACAAATCACCTTCGCGTGCCCACGAGCTTGGTGAGGGAGACACGTGTCACCCCCTGGTTGGTTGGGAGAAATGACAAAGCAATTAAGGAGTTAGGACATTAAGTCCTATAGGAGAAAAGTGCTAAGGGGTCAAATTAATCCGCACTTACTCGGATGCCATAAATTCCATGTGCCACATGTTGATTGGCGTGGGAGATAGGGCGGTGGAAGAACCTAAGGCATTACACCAAAAAGGAAAAAAAATCAAAAGGCACGTGCGTGGCTCGTGTGTCCGCGAAAGGATTAATTCCAAGGCAAGGTGCTGGTGTGGGGCCACGGAGGAAAAATGGAATTTTTTCCAAAGGGAACAAAAATGCTAAGTCCAAAAACATCCCACACTTCCACCTAGCCACATGTTAGCACATGATTAGTGGGTTAGCGGGCATGCGGGGAAAAGTGGGAAAATTTTATCATTAAATTTGGTCCGCCCCTTGGAGGTGCCATGTGGCATGTCCCGATTGGTTGCGAGATGGCGGGAGAGTGGAATTTTTGTGGAAATTTTTCCAAAGTCAAAATTTAAAGTTAACAGTTAGATTTATTTTATTTTTGAATGCCAATTTGAAGTAAAACTTCAAATGGCCATAACTTTTGATAGGAAGCTCGGATTTAGGAAAATGAGGACTTTCTCAAACTCATTCAAAGCCCTCTTTACACAGGAGTCATCAATTTTGGAATTTGATGAAGTTTAAGTGGTCAATTTAATGAAAACAATCTGCAGGCTTTTGCAAAACAAAATTGGGAGAAGTTCACTTATAAATTTTTATTCAAATTTGTTCTCCTACTTACTCAACATGTCAAACAGACATGGAGGCTTGTTTTTAGATGAATTTGAGAGAGGTTTCAAGGTTCAATTTAGTTTATTGAGTTGCAATTGATATATATTTTAACAATAAAATGGTTGTGCAAGTTTCAAATTGGATTTTTTTATAAAGTTCTGAGGATCCTTTCTTAAGTTTTATTGTCCAATTTGAGTTCCTTAGGACTTACTACATCTAAATTTTAATGTTTCATATCTTATTGCTTGGTGCAAGTTTGAACTGCTCATTTCTTTGATAAATTTGATTGCCAGGTTTGGAAATTAAACAGAGATCAACATTAAAGGTTCTTAAACATTTTTCCATCCTCCAAGTGTGAGAATTCATTTCCTTTCTAGTCTAATGCATTCAATTGATTCAGTCAACCATTCAATAGCAATTATACAAAGCCTGATTTCCAAATTCAACTCATTTCAAGAGAACAAAACATTGTCTTTTCCTTCATATGCATTCTTCTTTCCAACAGAGATTTTAATTCACAACAGCAAATCAAATCCAATACTCAATACAATTTTGAGAAAAGAATGCAATCCTTTATTTATTTCCAATGACAACTTTACAATTTTCTCTTTTCCAGCTTGATTTATAAAATACAATATGCAATGCATGTAACATCCTTTCACATTTATTTTCAAAAAAAGAGTAGATTATAACTCCTTTACATTTCACATTCCAATTTTACATCCTACATTACCAACACAAAATCCTTCTCATTACAAATATTTATACAACTTATCCACTTCAAAGTGGGAAGGGTTACAATGAACTTGCTGAAAAGAAGAGACTGTCAAAATGTATATTCCTCTTGCTCCAAAACAACAACATATTGGTTTTCTTCATCTTTCATCTAGTTCACAACAAAAATAGGGGAAAGGCAATGCTCTCCAACCAACCAAAATATCCAATGAGAAAGGAGAATCCATCCTTCCTCATTGGCCCTCGAGCCCCAACCAAAGAAATAGAAGATGAAAATCAACTCATGGCAACAATGGCTTTTACATATGTACATGCAACACTTACACAATAAAAATATAGTCCAAGAAGAATGTAGTTCATAATTACATTAAACACATACACACAAAACTTAGGCTTCATCAAGCAATTTGAGAAGAGCAAGGAACTATGGGGAAAAACTACTTATGCCTCCTAATGGGAAATGGGAATCCACTTGAACAACCCGCAAATAATAATCCATCTCACATACCCTTATGCCCCCGAAGTTTTTCTGTTTTCCCCACAGAGTAAGAAATGCAAGCTATTTATTTTCTATGGTGGATCCCAATCCCAAAATCCCTCCACAATAAAAGCTGATGCCATTGGCATTTCCTTATGCTCCCCCACATGGATTCTCGATATCCTTCTCCTACACCATGTCCTAAGCAGTCTACCCAACCAACCACACACACACATAAAGCATACACCATTTCATCCATGCATAGAAAGAGAAGAAGCATTAAAAAAAAGGCTCAAGTTCCTACCTCTCCATAATGGAGTTTGTTCCAAGATCAACAAGCTTCCCAATGCCAAAATACAGTCCAAAATCAGCAACACACAAGCATGCAATGGTCTCCAATCTCCTTCCACAAGCAAGAACTCCCAAAACAGCAAGAAATTTCCCCCCAAGGGAAGTATGCAAGTTTCAACAACCCCAAAACAAGCAAGAAATTCAAATTTTAAAGGAGAGGGAAGAGAAGAGGATGATGTGGATCCATGTGGGATGCCACATCCTCTTCCTCAACCCCAAAACAAAAATCAACATCATTCACCTAAGCATAAAAAATAAAATGACAAATTGACTTACACACTCAAAAATAACCCATACCCCAAAAGGACTGAATTTAAAACATGTAAGAGAAGTTCAATTAAAACTTACAATTAGTCATTTTAAAATGCATTAAAAAGGTCTAAATTTAACCTTCAAACCATAGGTATGGTTGGTGAATAATTTTAAGAGGTGTGGGACAAGTTTAACTTGTCCCACAAGCCTCCAAATATAGCCTCTAAGGACAAATTCGAATCCCCAAGAGGATGAAGTGTTTCACACTCCAAAATCTATCTTACATTCTCTTACATATCCCTTACACATTCTTACACACTCTTACAACATTACATTTAAGAGAAAAAACTTCATTAATTACATTCTTATGATAGATTGATTTATTTATTTTAACACATGATTGTTCACAACATTAACACAACATATATAACTAATGAAAAAGGGGTAACACATCACAAAATAAACACATGCAAACATTAATAAAGAAACCACATTATCAAAACATAAAGCCCCATGGTCACATTCAAAGGTGACTCCCCATGGGAATCCCTAACATAATACAACACACACACACACACACACACACACACACACAAAACACATTGCCATGGTGACCTTGTTGAATTCACCTAGAATTCCAATACGGTTGGTCTCCAGTCCCCCGACATTGTTGTGATATTTTAACCTACAAAACACAAATACCTCCTTCAGCCTCATGGCCATATCAGAACATCCAACATGATATAAATATAATAACAAAACCATCTATACATATGAATCACAACAACATCAAGAAATCAACATTATCATTTTCAATTTAATTAATCAAGGATATCATCACCAATTGATTCCCATGCTAGTTCTATTCACAATATCCAATATCACATGTCCGAATAATCATCCATCACATATCCATATCAAATAGTATATCATCATCCCCATATAAAAATGTCTTTAGTAATCATCATGCATAATAAGCTGAAGTGTGATCAATAATAATCCATGATCTAACATCTATCCATCATACTAAATCAAAACATAATAGTGTCCATAATAAGATCAACATTATCAAGATCGAGTATCTAAAGGTGTCAAAGGGAAGTGGGAATTACATCCCTCCCCTTAGAGTCAACTTCCTCCTGGAAGTCACTAGAACAAATGTGGAAGCTGTATTCATAATGAAGTAAAGCATCCTCCCATGTAGTCGTAGTCTCATCATATCTCATCCCACCGCACACGAACCTTATCAACCTCTCTTCCTTGAAGGCCTGTGGTCCTATGGTTTAAGATGTGAATGGGCTCCACTATTACTTTCCACCGATCTCGCACTGCAATGATGTCCAATCCAAGTACATGAGACGGATCTATAATATATCTCCTAAGAATAGAAACATGAAACACATCATGTATGTGAGACAAGCTAGGTGGCAATGCTAGATGGTAGGCCAAAGGGCCGATATGCTCCAAGATCTCAAAAGGTCCAACTAATCTAGGAGCTAACTTGATAGGGCTCTTGTGTGGCTTGACATGGAGGAACACCTTCATGCCCACATCAAAACTATGGTCAATCCTATGTTGATCCGCATACTTCTTCGGCCTGTCCTATGCCTCCTGCAATCTCTGCTTGATCAACACCGCTTTGTTGCTCCATGTCCTATAGAAGAGTCATGCACTCTCTACCATACAATGCCCGAAAAGGATCCATGCCTATAGAACTCTAGAAACTATTGTTGTAGGCAAACTCCACTAAGTACAAGTACTTTTCCCACTTAGGACCGCTTATCCATCACATACATCCCGAGCATATCCTCTAAAATTTGATTCACCCACTCAGTATGTCCATCTGTCTCGGGTGATATGTTGTGCTAAAGTTGATCCTCATCCCGAGGACATACCGCATGGTAGTCCAGAAATGTGAAGTGTACAAGGGATCACGGTCACAAATGATCTTCTCGCAAAATCCGTGTAACACGAAAATTTCATCCAAATATACTTGTGCCACTACTCTAGTGGTATAAATCATCTTTACCAGAGAAAATTGTGCCACTTTTGTCAATTTATCAACCGTGATCATGATGCCGTCATGGTGATATTTCAACATTGGTTTCCCAACAATGAAATCCATAGAAATGGTGTCCCACTTCCATTTCAGTATGGCATGAGGATAAAGAAGACCTACTGGATGTTGATGCTTGGCCTTAACCCTCTAGCACTCCAAACACCGTGACACAAACTAAGCCACATCTCAATGAAGTCCTCTCCAATGATATAATTGTCACAAGGTGGCATGCATCTTCTTCACTTCGGGATGGGCTGAATAGGG
The DNA here is from genome assembly GCA_018340775.1 of Taxus wallichiana var. yunnanensis. Classification (NCBI taxonomy): domain Eukaryota; kingdom Viridiplantae; phylum Streptophyta; class Pinopsida; order Cupressales; family Taxaceae; genus Taxus; species Taxus wallichiana. The sequence goes on along the minus strand of CM031241.1, from coordinate 34,785,631 downwards.
TGCATGATGTGCCTCTACCAAGATGTCCTGCCTCATGCCTCTATCTCTAGGAACATATATCCAGCCTTTGTGTCTGAGAAGACCATCTGCCTCTAAGGTAAAACCATAAAATTTCCCCTCAAGGGGTCTCTATGACTCGATCTCTCAGCTCAAACCGCAATGTAGAAGCTGCCAAGAGGAAGTCTTTGAAGAATCCTCCTCTCGCAAATCTATGCTCACTATAGTGGCCATTTCCACATGTCTCCATCTACTAAGAGCGTCTACTACCACATTCTCCTTTCCTTTCACATGCTCTATCTCCATGTCATACTCAAAAAGTAACTCCATCTAACATCACCGCGATAATTGAGATTGGGCTGCGTGAAGAGGTGGAGAAGACTCAAATGATCAGTCTTGAGTGTGAATCTCCATCCAAGAAGAAAATGTCTCCATCTAACCAAAGCATACATGACTTCCGCAAGCTCAAGATCATGGATCAAATAATTAAGCTCATGATCTTTGAGTTTGCGAGACTCAAAAGCTACTACTCTATCATCCCGCATCAACACACCTCCAAGCCCGCTTTAAAGAAGCATTTGTGTAAACAAATAACTCACCCTATGGATGCGGCACCGCAAGAATAGGTGTTGTGGTGAGGCATTCCTTCGATTTCGAAGGCCTACTTGTATTTGTCCAAACAAATAAACTTCTTCCCTTTCCTCTAAAGGGAAGTGATAGGTGCACAATCCTAGAGATGTCTTGAATAAATCTCTGTAGTAACTGTTAATCCCATGAAGCTGCACACCTTGGTCACCTTTGTAGTGGGTGCTTGGCCAATCCATAATGGCTCTAATCTTGGAAGGATTGATGGCGATAACTTCCTAGAAATTATATGACCCAAGTATTACACCTCTATCTGAAAGAAAGCACACTTCTCCAAGTTCCCGTAAAGCTACTACTCATGAAGACATTGAAGAACCTATCGAAGGTTCCCTCGTGCTCCTCACGTGTACGTGAGTATATCAAAATTTCATCTAGGAAGATGAGCACGAAGCGATCTAAGAAGGTCCTAAATACCCCATTCATCAAACTCATGAACACTACAGGGGCATTAGTCAAACCAAAAGGCACCATTGTGAACTCATAGTGCCCATATCTCGTGTAAAAGCGGTCTTATGAGTGTCCACCTCCGAAATCCTCAACTGATGATAGCTTGACTTAAGATCAATCTTACATAAAATTGTGGCTCCCTTCAACCGATAAAAACAAGTCATCAATGTCGGGGGAAGAGGATAACGATTCTTGATCGTTACCTTATTCAGCTGGTGGTAATCAATACACAACCGCAAGGATCCATCCTTCTTATTTACAAAGATCACCGGTGCACCCCAAGGGGATACACTAGGACGGATAAGGCCCTTCTCCAAAAGGCCATCCAACTACAACTTGAGCTCACAGAGCTCTAGGGTGGTCATCTGATAATGTGCCCACGAGATAGGCTCTACTCCAGGAACTAGATCTATATGAAAATCAATCTCATGTGGGGGTGGTAACCCTGGTAGTTCCCCCAAAAATAAATCTACAAACTCTCTCGAATGGGATGATCATCTAGCAATGGCCCACTAGACCCATCCTCGACATGTCACGATAGGAATAGCATACATCCGACAACCCCATCACACACACCGCTTAAGTGTAGATTAGAGATGGTGTGAATGGAAACGGGTATCCCGACCCCGAGATCATCGACTCAACTCCTAAATCATCTCGCACAAGATATAGTCTTGCGATAAAAATCCATCCTAGCCACGTGTGCGAGATAACCAATCCATACCCAAAATGACTCCATACGAACCTAAAGGAAGGATACGAGAGATCCGAGGTAGTGGTGAAAGGTCCAGGATCCACTACACACTCCTTAACTAAGGAGTCTATAGAGATCTTGGCCATCTAAACATCTCAACTATGACCGCCTAATCGACACCACTGCGCATCGCTCTACTAAAGATGGTGCAATGAAAGAATCAGAAGAACCATAATCAAACAATACAGAGGTAGGAATACCACCAATGCTACCTATGGTCTCAATGATTGTGCTCTGATGCTCTATCTAGTGGTTCTCAATCATTGCATAAATCTTGTGGCTACGTCCCATGTCACCATCAGTCGGCTACCGAAATCTTGTGCCTTACCCTTGTTGTTAGGGTTCTAAGGGCAATCACTCCAAAAATCTCCCACAACTCCACATCCAAAAAGAAGCAACCTGATCTGTCCAAGGAGTAGCACCTCTAGTAGGTTCCCGAGAAGATTGTGGTGTGGATCCCTATGATCCGCCTTCGCCTCACTGAGGTCTCTGTTGTTGAGCTCCTGTTGGTGAGCTCTAGGTCCACCTGTGTCCCGATGGGACCCCAGGAGGAGGCCCCATACTCCAACCTCTCGTGCATCATCGGCTCTCTGTGGAGGTCTATGAGGTGGGTGAGACTATTGTTGTGGCCTAAATGATGACTGTGTTATATCATGACCACCATGAGGGAGAGGTACTAATCCCCTTGATATGCCATCCTACATCTACTGAATGCGGGTCCCGACTCGGTCTCTATCCTGTTGGGTCTTTCCCTAAGTCTCCTCTGTAATATAGGCCTTCTCAATGGCCTCTGCTAAATTTTGTGGATAGTGGATCCGCACTGCACCACCAATATCTAAATTTAGGCCCCAGATGAACATGTGAATCCACACCTGCTCATCCTGCATATACTCTACATACTGGAGTAGATCCAAAAATCTACTCTCATACTCAGCTACTGAAAGAGAAGCCTGTCGGAATTCATGGAACTTGTCAATCCTCTGTTGTATGAACCTCCATGATAAATACCTACTCTTGAATCTCTCTTCAAATAGATCCTAGGTCACTGTCTCTGAATCTACATGGAGCTTCGCTCCTTTGTCCTCCACCATCCTCTAGCTCCATACCTCGGTAGATGGATCACAACACGAGCTTTCGTGTTGCTAGAAAAAGGAAAAAGCTTGAAGTAACCACTCAAGCTCACTAGCCAAGCCTCTACCTAAAATCCACCCATGTCACCTGAGTAATGTGAGGGCTGAAGCTTCAGGATCTCCCTGATGTGATCTGCTGATGTGGTCTATCGCCTCTAGGTCTCTCAAGCACGCTCATCCCTAAGCCTAGGGCTCTAAGACCTCTCTCTATGCTCTAGAACTCTATCACCCTGTCTCCTAGGTGGTGACTCTACTCTGGCTAACTCCACATGGGAGTTCTCTCCTATATTCTCCTTCTGAACCGAGGAGATACTTAACCCTTGATAGAAGGGGCTCTATCATGACCAGCTGCATGTCCTCCTCCTAATCCTCCACGTAGAGCAACGTTAACATCCTGAAGGGTCTGTAGAATCTAAGGTAGGATAGCGGCTATACCCTGATCCGGTAGTGGTGGTGGTAAGTCTGAGTCTCTCGTGAAATTTTCTCGCTCCTTCTACACCCCCGCATAGTTCAAAGTGAGAGTTAGTTACTTTTGCTAAGTCTACACAACTTCCATGTTTACTAAAACATACAAATTCTATCTAAATTATTTTCTAGATTTACAAGTGTACTAGGTTTAAGTTTTCATGTCTCAAGTTTTCTAGTGTGCCCAATGATCCAAGATTTTGAACCACTTCTCTAATACCAAGTGTGATGCCCGTTTAAAATAACCCACTTAAGACCCAAGAAACAACCTAGGGTTAGTTAGAAAATTATGGAATAATTTTTATTATTATTATAAGTATACACAACCAAGTTGCAAGGCAACAGTTGACCCTATTAGGTTCCCGAACAATTCAATTTTATTAGGACATGTTTTTCCTTCATTAACAATATCAATTTCAAAAGGTTCAAATTTTAGGGTTAGATGTTTTAGTTAGGTTCAGGGAGTAATTTACACCCATACCCACTCTCTAATAGTCTATGAGTTTCAACTAGATTTTTCTCATACTTAATACTTCCAAAATTTCCCTAAACCATTCCCATTGGATAGGAAATTTTCTCACCTTTCTAGTGATATAAAGAATTCCTCCTAACTCCTTATATTTTTCAAGTTACGAGCTATTGTCCACTCAAAATTCCCCTACTTTTAAGAAGTTGAAAATTTAAAATTTTGAGGTTAAGTGTCTTCTCTGTTATCCTGGTAATGTGAAAAGTCAAGAAATTGGAAAAATCTACATTTTTGGGTCATTTTGTGTGTTTTTCGGGCCTGTCAGACATTTTTGTCCCGCGTGTCCCAGTTCATACGGGCTCTGTTCCCAATCGGCCGATTTACTCAAGTCAGTCCTTTTCGGGCCCGTCGGAACTTTTTGTCCCAAATGTCCCAAGTTAGTCCGGACCCTTTGTTCCCTTTTTGGCAATTTGGCCGAGCCACGATTGCCGCGCTTTCACGTCCCGCGTGTCGGAGTTCATTTGTGCGTCTTTTCCCGCTTCGCCGAATTGGTCGAACCGCGTTTCGGCGCTTTCGTGTCCCTCATGTCCCAAATGAACCAAGTGCCATTCGTGCTAATTTTTCCCGCTCTACCCGAATATCTTGCTTTTTAATTTGGTAGATATGTATTTAATGCACATTTATTGCCTTTCTCTCTCCTAAACGGCTATATAATGAACTGCCCCCTATGCGTTTTTACACACTGCTTTCATGTTATCTTTTGCTCGAAACCTTGCGACCGAAATTCTTTGCGCATATCCTTTCTCCCTACAATTCCATCCCATGTCCAACCTGCAGCTCTGCTCTCCAAGTTACTATCAACATGAAGATTAAATTCTAGGGGCAAGAACAAGTTTCACCACTCGAGTCTGCCATTCCCGATATCGGGGACAGTGAAGTTCGCCACCTTGATTTTGGGGATTTTTGGGCAAGGATGACAGATGCAAACCCTTCACCTATGGCACAGATGATTCATGACAGTGGTTTGGCTTTCGCTGGTGGCTTCCCTATCTCAGTGCAATGCGCAGATACAGTGCTCTCCTGCGGTGCTCATTTCAGCCCCGACTCGAGTGAATTGGCCAACGTGCATGGGGAGCTCATCGCCAAACTTGACGCTGCCACCATTGGCACTGCCCTAAGAATTCTAGAAATGGACAATTCCATAGTAATCTCTCGAAACCAGGCACAGGCCCTCTTCGACCAAGACAGTGAGAACTACAAAGCAAGGGTGGCGAAGTCGTGGCTTAAAAACCCTAAAAAGGGGGCATCCCGTCTATCCAAGGTTCTGTTCCGTGCCGATTTCAACGAGGAACTATCAGATTTCATAATCCTACTGGCTCGGGTTATGGGCTTACCCTCTACCAATGAGTTCCATTTTTGGATGTGCCCACTTATCAATATGGTGTGCGAAGGAACTCAGAATATCAATTGGGCAGAGATCATCAGTATGAACCTAGCAGAGCAGCTGTCTAATGTACAGCAAACAAAGAAATTTTATATGACTTCATACCTGATGTATACTCTGGCAGCATCGAGGAAATGGTTTGGTTTCTCATACATCGATGCTCATAAGGATGACCCTGTGTATGCCTACTGCCTGCAGTTCACCCTGGAAACCAACAATCGCAATTTCAGGAGGGTGAATGATGCTTTCACCATGTACATTGTCAGGCTCCTGGAAAGTGACATGGCGAGGAGATTTTCTGATGAAGCTATGAGCCTGATAGCGCATTACGGTGCCTATTTCATCCAATTTAGGAAATTTTCCTATATAAGGCTTGCAGGCTACGAGAGCACTCCTCTCAAGCTTCCTATGTTCTGCAATGACAAAATGGATTTAATAGAAGTATGCAGGTAGCTGGATAAATTACACAGAACCTGCAGGGATAAGAAAATTACTGGCCTGCACTTCCCTATCATCTTGGGAAACTACACCTGCAAAACAGCCCTGGATGCACAAAATATAGAAAGAGCCCTAGCTCCCATCACTGTCCATTTCTTCAGGCCCAGAACTTGCTTTGATTTGAAAAATTTTATTGAGCAGAACATCAAAATAACCTATCATCATAGGCGTACACAGAGGACTATTGGGCTGACTGTGCTGATGATTTTGAAGCCAGAAGGAGGCATTATGGCAGGTTCTCCCTACAGTTAATTCAAGAACTTGGCTTGTATCAAGTTCCTGAAGGGCTCCAAGATGATAATTCTGACCTATACTCATATGAGTATGACAATGTGGTCAAGCACACTCCCTTGGAGGACTTGGATTGGTTCAAAAAGGAGAAGGATGATTTGGCTGAAATCCTGGCTCCAGTCTTAGTGAGGACCAAGATCTGGTTTGATAGAAAAGTTCGTGAGCACAGGAGACACTCAGGGGAATCCTCCTCCAAGGATGCTTCAACACCAAGAGGGAAGCATCGACTCCCGATCAGAAGCACCTGTGCAAACCCCTCCTGCCTCGTCAACTCAAGGACCTGCAGTCTCTACTCCTTCCTCATCCACCCAGGTGTATCAGAAGAAATTCAAAGAAGTTAAGAAGGATCCAGTGGAAAAAGACTCCCTGAGGAAGCATGCAGAATTGCCTTCGGGACCAGAGAACATTATTGTTCTCAGTGAAAGTGAAGAAAGTGAAGTGCCAACTCCTGCAAGCGCCCCTGAAGCTCCAATGGATAAGGACAAAGAAGTCCAGAGCACTGAACTTCCAAGTACTGTTGATTCCTTTGCACCAGTTGTCTCAAGTGCCCCACTCATGTCTCAACTCGAGACAACAACAGTACAAACCTTGGGCACCATGAGCTCTCTGTCTCTTGGTCCTCTTGCCCCACCTACTTCTTCCTCCTCCTCTTTTGCATGGGTGCAGCCTCTTGTCGACAGTAGGAAGAGAAAGTCTTCCTCTCGGAGCTCAGGACCAAATTTTGATGTTGTGGCAGCCTTGTTAGGCACTACTCCTCCTTCTCGCACCAAAAAAGCCAGAATTACCTCCAGGATAGTGTCTGATGCTCAGGGCCAGCAATTCCTGGAGATAGCCAAGCCTATGGTAGATAAACCAGAGCAGGATTTGCAGGCATCTGACCTGGAACTCTCAAGAATTCCCATGGGAGAGTCTACCCCTGAAGGTGAGATCCACAACCTTCAGGAAACAGTCACCAGAGTCATTGGGAGGGTAGAGAAAGGGCAGCAAACCATAGAATAGTTGGAAGAACAAGCCCAGATTCTTACAGGTTTCATCAAATCTCTTTTGTCCAAGGACAAAGTTTTGGACCCTACCCCATTGACTACTCTTCCACCACCTGTAATTTTGAGCCAAGATGAAGTATAGAGTATCAAAGATATGCACAAGTATTCCATCTATGGCAGAGCTATGGAGGCCATGGTGGATGATATGCTTGTTGCGGGATTGAACTTCATTGATGAAGCTTTCAAACTCCATGGGAAGGTGAACAACTTGCAACAGAAGCTCTCCTCCACTATTGGGAGCATTGATAAAGAACTTAAACTTTGGAGCAGTTGCATAGTAGACCTCCGCCTCATGGGACAAACAGATGAAAATATTTTGATGGCAAGCAAAGTCTTCGAGGATACAAAGGATAATTTGTCAAAGTCCTGGGTCTACAGCGTGGAATGGAAGATAAAGGTCCTGGAGGAGGCTTTGGGAGAATTGAGAAATAGCTGGCAGAAGGGTGAGGCTTTTAAAACACTAGTTGTATCTACTTTCAAAGATATACATTGTCATCTTCAGGATGAGACTTCTGGTGTGCCTCTTTCCCTACAAGAAATCAAAGCTCAATTCAGAGCTTTTGTCAAGGGTGATCTATTCAAGGAAAGCTCCATTTCCAAAGAAAAAATGAAGGAGATCTGTTCTCTTCAATCTGCTATTGAAGAAGCAAATAAAGATTATCATACTCATGTCGAGTTCGATAAGGAAATGGAGAAGTGCCTCGGATTCTCGGACTCGAGCCATCGCCAACACATCGGTCCCACGTGGTAGAGACATAGCTGAGGCATTGAAGAGATTCAGACAGCAAATCTTAAAGTCAGTGGGCCCCTCCCAGTCATAAGCACCTGTCTTCTTGTCCTAATTCTTCGCTTCTCTTCCCTTCTTCGTCCCGGATTTATTGTAAATTAGTTGGGGTATTGCGATTAACAACCCTTTAACTAATCATTAGTTAAAATAAGTAGTTACCAAGAGTAACTGATTTATGAACTATATAATGGCCTCTCCTCGCCATTTTTCTGGGGAAGAAGAACTTGGCTTATTTCTGAAAGTGTAAATAAATCATAAAGAAATCAATACAGAAGGACTTTTCATTCTTTGTCTATCCGGTTTCCTTTATTCCCAAGCTATTCATTTACTTTTATTAGATCATTTGTCTGTATTATGCTGAGAAGCTTTGTATTCTCACAGATGTTATTTACAGAACTTTGTGTCTTTTCAAATTTCATCTTCTTAATATGATACAAATGATCTTGTTCTAATTCGTTGTACCCTCGCATGCATAAGGAATTACTCTGTCATCTATAATTCTGAATGGTGCCTTTCTGCTCGTTCTCGCATTTTCATTCCTCGGTCCTTTTGTAATTGATGATCCTTATAGAAAACACTTTCATAATATCCAAGTTCCACAAGAAAACCATACTTTGTATATGTGTAAATAGGTTCGTTTCTGAATAAGGGAACCTCTCCCATTAAAGAGGAGGGACTTCTTGTCCCCTGACTGTTGCTCTTCTTGAAGTCCTATTTGATGACCAACACGGGCCGAAAAACTCTAGGGGAGAAATTTTCCCAAGGGACAATCTGCGGGCCTAGGGAGGAAAATTTTCCCCGTGCGCTTGGGGTCAGTGGGGTGGGGAAAAAACTTAACACATTTTTCCCCTCTTTAGCACAAAATTGCAAATCACCTTCACGTGCCCGCAAGTTTGGTGAGGGAGACATGTGTCGCCCCCTGGTTGGTTGGGAGAAATGGCGAGCCAACGGAGCGGGTTAGGACATTAATTCCTTTAAGAGAAAAGTGCTAAGTGGTCAAATTGATTCAAGCTTACTATGATGCCATAAATTCCATGTGTTGTACATTGATTGGCATGGGAGATAGGGTAGTGGAAGAACCTAAGGCATTATGTCAAAAAGGAAAAAAATCAAAAGGCACGTGCGGGGCACGTGCATCCGCAAAAGGATTAATTCAAGGCGGGGGCGATGTGGGGCCACGGAGGCAAAATTGAATTTTTTCCAAAGGGAACAAAAATACTAATTCCAAAAACCTCCCACGCTTCCGCCTAGCCATGTGTCAGCACGTGATTGGCTGCGGGTTAGCGGGGATGCGGGGAAAAGTGGGAAAATTTTTCCAAGGTAAAATTTTCAAAAAAAGAAAGTTTAAATTTGGTCCGCCCCTCAGAGGTGCCATGTGGCAGGTCCCGATTGGTTGTGGGATGGCAGGGCAGTGGACTTTTTGTGGAAATTTTTCCAAAGTCAAAATTTAAAGTTAACAGTTAGATTTATTTTATTTTTGAATTCCAATTTGAAGTAAAACTTCAAATGGCCATACCTTTGATAGAAGCTCAGATTTAGGCAAACGAGGACTTTATGGAAATCTCCCAAAGCCCTCTTTACTTAGGATTTATCAATTTTGGAATTTGATGAAGTTTAAGTGGTCAATTTAATGAAAACAATCTGCAGGATTTCACAAAACAAAGCTGGGAGGAGTTCACTTATAAATTTTTATTCAAATTTATTCTCCTACTTACTCAACATGTCAAAAAAACACGAAGGCTTGTTTTTAGATGAATTTGAGAGAGGTTTCAAGGTTCAATTTATTCGATTGAGTTGCAATATATATATATATATATATATATATATATATATATATATAATCTTTTGACAACAAAACGGTTGTGCAAGTTTCAAATTGGATTTTTTTATAAAGTTTTGAGGATCCTTTCTTAAGTTTAATTATCAACCTAAGTTCCTTAGGAATTTCTACATCTAAATTCTAATGTTTCATAACTTATTACTTGGTGCAAGTTTGAAATTTTCATTTCTTTGATATATTTGATTTCAGTTTGGAAATTAAAACAAAGATCAACATTAAAGGTTCTTAAACATTTTTCCATCCTCCAAGTGTGGGAATTCATTTCCTTTCTATTGTAATGCATTCAATTGATTTATTCATCCATTCAATAGTAATTATACACGGCCTGATTTCCAAATTCAACTCATTTCAAAGAGAACAAAACATTGTCTTTTCCTTCATATGCATTCTTCTTTCCTACAGAGATTTTAATTCACAACAGCAAATCAAATCGAATACTCAATACAATTTTGAGAAAAGAATTCAATCCTTTATTTATTTCCAATGAAAACTTTACAATTTTCTCTTTTCCAGTTGATTTATAAAATACAATATGCAATGCATGTAACATCATTTCACATTTCTTTTCAAAACAGAGAGTAGATTATAACTCCTTTACATTTCACATTCCAAATTTCAATCTTACATTACCAACACAAAAGCCTTCTCATTACAAATATTTATACAACTTATCCACTTCAAGGTGGGAAGGGTTATAATGAACTTGCTTAAAAGAAGAGTGTCAAAATGTATATTCCTCTTGCTCCAAAACAACAACATGTTGGTTTTCTTCATCTTTCATCTAGTTCACAACAAAAATAGGGGAAAGGCAATGCTCTCCAACCAACCAAAATATCCAATGAAAAGGAGAAGCCATCCTTCCTCATTGGCCCTTGAGCCCCAACCAAATTGAAATAGAAGATGAAAATTAACTCATGGAAACAATGGCTTCTACATATGTACATGCAACACTTACACAATAAAAATATAGTCCAAGAAGCATGTAGTTCACAACTATATTAAACACATACACACAAAACTGAGGCTTCATCAAGGAAGCCAATAAGAGCAAGGAACTATGGGGAAAAACTACTTATGCCTCCTAATGGGAAATGGGAATCCACCTGAACAACCCGCCAATAATAATCCATCTCACATACCCTTATGCCCCCAAATTCCTCCTTATGCCCCCCAAATTTTCTCCCTTATGCCCCCAAGAGTAAGAAATGCAAGCTATTTCTTTTCCATGGTGGATCCCAATCCCAAACTCCCTCCACAATAAAATTGATTTCCCTTATTCCCCCCCACATGAATTCCCTATAGCCTTCTCCTACACCATGTCCTAAGGAGTCTACCCAACCAACCAACACACACATAAAACATTCACCATTTCAACCATGCATAGAAAGAGAAGAAGCATTAAAAAGGCTCAAGTTCCTACCACTCCATAATGGATTTTGTTCCAAGATCAATAAGCTTCCCAATGCCAAAATACAGTCCAAAATCAGCAACACACAAGCATGCAATGGTCTTCAATCTCCTTCCACAAGCAAGAACTCCCAAAACAACAAGAAATTTGCCCCAACGGAAGTATGCAAGTTTCAACAACCCCAAAACAAGCAAGAAATTTGAATGTTAAAGGAGAGGGAAGAGAAGAGGATGATGTGGATCCATGTGGGATGCCACATCCTCTTCCTCAACCCCAAAACAAAAAACAACATCATTCACATAAGCACAATAAATAGAATGACAAATTGACTTACACACTCCAAAAATAACCCATACCCCAAAAGGACTGAATTTAAAACATGTAAGAGAAGTTCAATTAAAACTTACAATTATTCATTTTAAAATGCATTAAAAAGGTCTAAATTTAACCTCCAAACCATAAATATAGTTGGTGAATAATTTTAAAGGTGTGGGACAAGTTTAACTTGTCCCACAAGCATCCAAATATAGCCTCCAAGGACAAATTCGAATCCCCAAGAGGATGAAGTGTTTCACACTCCAAAATCTATCTTACATTCTCTTAAATATCCCTTACACATTCTTACACACTCTTACAACATTGCATTTAAGAGCAAAAACTTCATTAATTACATTTTATGATAGATTGATTTATTTATTTTAACACATGATTATTCACAACATTAACACAACATATATATAACTAATATGAAAAAGGGGTAACACATCACAAAATAAACACATAAAAACATTAATAAAGAAACCACATTAACAAAACATAAAGCCCCATGGTCACATTCAAAGGTGATTCCCCATGGGAATCCCTAACATAATACAACACACACACACAAAACATGTTGTCATGGTGACCTTGTTGAATTCACCTAGAATTCCAATACAATTGGTCTCAGTCCTTTGAGTTGTGATATTTTAACTCGCAAAACACAAATACCTCCTTTGGCCTCATGGCCATATCAGAACATCCAACATTATATAAATATAATAACAAAACCATTTATACATATGAATCACAACAACATCAAGAAATCAACATTATCATTTTCAGTTTAATTAATCAACTATATCATCATCAATTAATTATCATGCTAGTTCTATTCACAATATCCAATATCACATGTCTAAAAAATCATCCATCACATATCCATGTCAAATAGTATATCATCATCCCCATATAAAAATGTCTCTAGTAATCATAATGCATAATAACTGAATCCAGATCAATAATAATCCATGATCTAACATCTATCCATCATACTAAATCGAACATAATAGTGTCCATAATAAGATCAACAGATATCAAGATCGTATCTAAGGGAAGTGGGCACTACACCTTCATCATTACTTAGGGAACCTTATGTTATCATGTCATTCCCTTTGGAATTAAAAATGTATGTGCTACATATCAATGGGCTATGACTTATATCTTTCATGAAATCATGCATAAAATATTGGAAGATTAAGTTGACAATCTCCTTACCAAATCTAAACATTGAGCTAAGCACCTTGTTGTCCTTAAAATTGTCTTTGACCATCTCATCAAATATTTCATTTTCCTTCAACCTAAGAAGTGTGTCATCACTGTTCTCTCCCAAAAGCTCCTTGGTTTTATTTTTTCTTTGTGTGGCATTGAAGTTGATCCCATTAAAATCAAGGCTATTCTCGAGATGCCTTTACCTACTAACCTTCGTCAACTTCATAGTTTGCAAGGAAAGTTGCAAACTATTCATTGCTTTATTTCTCATCTTTCCAACCACTACCATCCATTTCATCATTTACTCAAAATGGATCTCTCCTTAAAATGGGATGATGAATGCCATAAAGCCTTCTATGCCTTAAAACAATACCTCCTCCAACAACCTGTACTCATTCCACCTAAGGATGACCCACCATTTTACCTTTACATTTATGTTATTGATCATTCGGCTGAGGGTTATGCTTGCTCATCGTGATGAGCAACACAAAGAGAAATCAATTTATTAAATAATTCGTACACTTTTAGACTACGAAACTATATATACTCACACTGAAAAACTCTACTTAGCCTTAGTTTTTGTCACCACTAAACTTCGCCATTACCTACTCAACCAAAAAACCTTTTTTATCACCAATACTGACCCCTTACATTACATGTATGCTAAGCCCTACCAAAATCAATGTGTTGCACATTGGCTCATGCTTCTTGCAGACCTAGATCTCGAATTCACCCATCAAAAATTTGTCAAAGGACAAACCATTTCCAAACAACTCGTAGACGCAGATCTCTTTGGAAACCAAACTTCTAACTTCGATTTCCCTTATGAATCCATCACTACCCTCTCCCTAGATGATATCGTTTACTAGATGACCTTATTCTTCGATGGTTCCAAATGTCAGCGTGGGGGTGGTGTAGGAGTTATCCTCATTCCTCTTGATGGTGATCCTATGCCATTATCTTTCAAACTAGATTTTGATTGTACTAACAATATCATGAATATGAAGCACTCATGTTAGGTCTTCAAACCATCATATCCTTATATTTTAAATCAATTAATATCTCTGGTGACTTCTCTGTGGTTGCGAACCAAGTTAATGGTATAAACGTTGATGTCATAACGAGATACTTTAAAAGTATAAACATCATGTTGACATGATTTTGACTACCTTTGACCATTATGAACTTCAAACCACCCCACGTTCCACTAATAAATTTACAAACACCATGGCATGTCTTGCTTCTCAAATCCCCACTTCGCCCTCCAATTTGAAAGTATTTGTCACATTACAAAGGTTGAAATCACCTTCTTATCTAATCGAGATGTCAACCTTGTAGGAAACATTGAGACTAATTCACGTAACTTTGGTATAAGCGGTTTAATGACTACCTTTCCCTTTCAATTATGCTTCCAGATCTTACTCGCATGATAGACAATGAGCATTTCTCAAAAGCGTCTCTCTCGCTATGTCATCATGGGTGGTCTTCTCTACAAATGTGGATTTGATGGTATCCTCTTATGATTCCTTACGAGTTCTAAAATTCCATACACCATTAAGGAAGTTTATGATGATATTCTTTGCACTCGGCCTATTATTCGTCAACCTTAAACTGTGATTTTTGTGACTATGTCAAGCATTGTGTGAAGTGTTAGCAACATGATAATCTTCATCACACCCCTAGTCATGCATTACAGGTCACACGAGACCTAATTCTTTTCTCTCAATGGGGTTTGGATCTTGTTGGATAGATCCACCCTCATTCTTCCCAAGGTCATCAATGGATTATTACCGCTATTGAATATTACACTAAATGGGTGGAATTCATACCTCTTATTTCTATAAAATTTGATAAAATATGTGAATTCATCAACCATCACATCATTTTTTGCTTTGGTTTTCCTCGCCATCTCATCACTGATGATGGAAAACAATTAAAGAACAAAACCCTACGGAAACTTTTTGATGTCTTGGTATTCAACTCAATTTTTATTCACCTTATTATCCTCAAAAAAATGGCCAACTGAATCGACTAACAAAACCCTAAATAAAATTCTTATGACGATACTAGTAAGGATTGGTGCACACACATTCCTTTTGCATTATGGGCTTATCACACTAGTACTTGCACCTCAACTACTGCCACACCTTTCTCTTTGGTCTATGATACAAAGGTTGTCTTGCCTCTCAAAGTCTAAATTCCATCTCTTCATATTTCACTCAAAGATATGCTCAATGATGATGGTTTTTGCTAGAGACAGTTTGGCATAGATTTTTTTGGGGTTAGCACAAGGTTGTACATATTATATATCAAATCTAAGCATACATGTAATAAAGGTGGATCTTGTACAAGAAGAAATATACAAAACAAGATATAGAAATCAACAAGTCAATCTATTATCCAAAGATTTGAAAAGATATACAATTGAAGATCTACAATATTCCACACCTCTCGGATATACAAGACTTTCTTTCACTCAAGATTTTGCTTCTTCTCCAAGAATTCTATCTCTCACAATTATTCTCATAATAATATTAAATTCTTGATTCTCTACTTCTAAACCTTATCTTTCATGTTTATATCGGCATATACAAACCGAGGGCACTTAGCCATGTAATCACAATTAATAGATTTGCTTTAATACTAAAATTATATCTAATTCCGTAATTTAATTAAAACACCCACATTGCAGTAATCGACGTTGGTTATCCCTAATTAATGTTGATTCCTCCTTTCTCGACCGATTTCGGTCCCTCCTTATCTCGATGTCGGCTATTGTATTTCGTGTAAGTTTGATATTGCATGCTAATCTAAAGTAATTGAGCTCCACAACTCAACAATCTCCCACTTGGAGATAAATTACTACACTATACATGTACATCTTCATTCTTGGATCCTTAGATTTTTTTCTTCCTCTTAATTCTTAAACTCGAAGACCAACAAAAGTGGAGTGTAGCTCCAACTTCTCTTTACTAATGGCTTCATTATCATATTTGTATGGTTCTCGCTCGTATGAATCTTTTCCAGTTTCAGCTTCCCATCCTCTAATACCTTCCATATGAAGTGATATCTCAATTGAATGTGTTTCATTCTAGGATGAAACATTGAGTTCTTTTCTAAATGAATTACACTCACGATTGTCATTGAATAATTTACAATCATCTTTCTACTTTCTCAACTCTTCCATGAACTTGATCATCCATATCATTTCCTTGCTAGCTTATGTAGATGTAACATATTATACCTCTGTAGTATAAAAAGCCATAACCTTCTACAATCTTGAAATCTAGCTAACTATCATCCCACCTACTGTGTGAAGATATATCCATTACTACTCCTCTTACCATCTAGATATCCATCCATATCAGAATCAACATAACCACATAAAGAAATATCCAAACCTCCATAGCATATATCTGTATGCTATATGTCCCTCTTAAATACCTAAGTATCCATTAGAGTTATTTCCAATGCTCTTTACCTAGATTAGTCATAAATCTACTCACAACTCCCACTTCCTTTGCAATTTATGGTCTAGTACAAACCATAGCATACATGAGACTCTCAACTATTGAAGCATATGGTACTCATGTCATGTTTTTGACCTCCTCATGTGATGATGGACACTATTCTTTTCTCAATTTGAAGTGTCTGCCGTAGGTGTACGTGTGGGTTTGAATATTACATGTTAACCATTCTAACACCTTATTGATATAAGCGCCTCCTGAGACAAATACAATTTCTTGGTCTTCCTGTCTCTATGTATTTGCATGTCAAGGATTCTTCTTACATCTCCTAAATCCTTCATAGAAAATGTGTGAGATATCTTTCCCTTAAGCTCACCAATGTCCTACATACTAGATCATGCAATAAGCATATCATCCACATACAATAACAAAATAATATAGCTCCCACTTTCAAGCTTCTTGAAATAAACACAATGGTTAGATTCACATCTCAAATAACCATGCTCATGCATGAAATTATCAAACATCATGTACCATTTCCTTAAAGCTTTCTTGAGCTCATACAGACTCTTTTTCAACCTACACACTAATTTCTCTTTACCTTTGACTTCATATCCAAACGGATGCTACATATAAATCTCTTCACTCAAATCACCATGAAGAAAATTCATCTTCACATCTAGTTACTCTAAATATAAATCATGTATTGCAACTAAACTCAATACATTATTAATAGAATTCACCTTTACAACGGAGAAAATATTTCATAAAAGTCAATACATGTTTTTCTGTGCAAATCCCTCTACTACAAGCCTTGCCTTGTAAATTTTTTGTTCACCCTCTTCTTCCTTGATCCTATAAACCCACTTGTTCTACAATTTCCTCTTACCTGCTGGAAACCTAACCAAATCCCAAGTCTAGTTATGTTCTAAAGAGTCCATCTCCTCATCCATGCCATTCTCCCATTGCATGTGGGTCTTATCATACGTTCATTCTTCAAAAATTTCTATTTCACCATTATAAGTTACTAATAAATAAAATAAAGAAGGTGTAAATATTTATGGAGGTTTACTTTCCCTTTGTGACCTTCTCACGAAGTGTGGGGTACCGGAGGCTCATTCGGACCTCCTGGACAATTTGTATCCAAATTGTCTATGACCAATGCCGGTCACCTATAAGCGGCATCGGTTCTCGTTGTCCAATGATATTTTTATTCTCAGAATAGCGATACTAGTTCAACTAACCAATGAAGGTCAGGGGTCAACCGACACCAATTATTGTGTAACCCTATTGGTATTATTTTTAAAACCGAGAGTTCATTTTCATTCACAAAATTCTCAATCAATTCATCCTTGGGTACTAAAATTTGATCCTGTAAATTCTCTTTTCATTCCATTTAATATCACAGCTCCTAATAATTTTAGAATTCTCTAAATCCCAAAAATGAAGTCCAAAATCACAGATCTATAACCAATGAAAGTGCATCTCTTATATTTTGTATCTAACTTTTTCCTATTTTATTTATCATATGCAAAAAGCTTCGAACCAAAAACTTTAAGAAAATAAAGATCTACTTCTTTTCGGTCCAACATTCATCTCGGTATTCTTCCATCTAGTGAACTTGAAGGCCCGTAGTTAATCAATTAAATTGTTGTACCAATTGCTTCGCCCAAAACTGCGAGAGAAATCTAGAATGTATCCTCATACTTCTAACATGTTCCATGATTTTCATGTTCATTCTTTCTGCAACACCATTATCTTGTGGTGTTCTTAGAACTGTATCCTTTCTCTTTTTATTACATTAACTAAAAATAATCATTGAAAGTCTTGATACAATATTCACCACCAGTGTCATATCTAAGGCACTTTAACTTAAAATTTGATTAATTCTCAACAAGAGATTTCTATCTTTTAAAAGTCTCAAAAAAATTAAATTTACGTTTAATACAATAAACCCATACCTTTCTTGTAGCATCATCAATGAAAGTAACATAATACTGGGAATCTCCATGAGAAGCTACATGGGCTAGTCCCCACACATCCGAGTGTACAAGCTCCAATTTCTACTCCTTCTTAGTTGCCCCAACTTTTAGAAATCTCACTCTTTTTGCTTTCCAAAGATAAAATGCTCAAAAAAATCAAGATCTAATTATTTCAAATCGATAACTTACCCTTAGCCTTTCAGATCTACATTCCTTTTTGACTCATATGGCCCAACCTGATTCGCCATGTGCATGCATTTGAATCTAAAGTAGATAATGCAAAAAGGAATCGAGAATACTGAGGTAGATAAATATAATGTTCCTACCTTCTTACCTCTTGCCACAACAAAATCACTCTTGGTAACTTTCTAAGCATCTGTTGTGAATATAATTATGCAATCAACTTCACCTAGTTTCCCCTGTATAAATAATATTCCTCTTGAGGCTTGCCACATGCCTCACATCTTTCAATACCCATGTATTTCCATTTTACAATTTTAGATGAACTTCCCTTTACCGAATACTGCAAGGTTCATCATTACCCAAATAAACATGCCCAAAATTTCCCTAGACATAATTTCTAAAATATCCCTTATTGGGTTGCATGGAAAGAAGCTCATGAATCTAAAACCCATGATTCTATTCTATTATCAAAAAAGTATAAGAGCATCTTACATTACCTCTATTGTAATATTTGACTCTTTACCTTTGTTTAGGTGTTGGTTCTCTTTATCATTTGACCAACAATCTTTATTTGCATGTCCTTTCTTTCCACATTTCCAATAGGTAATTCCCTTACCTATGAATTTAAATCTACCATCCCTTGACTTTGATTTCCCATTATTCTTACTCTTGGATCTCTCCTTCTGCCTGCCTCTTCTTTCTATATTCAAAGCATTCCCAGATGATGATTCCTATGTAATTTTCTTGTGAATTTCTTCATTAAAGA
Source organism: Taxus wallichiana var. yunnanensis (assembly GCA_018340775.1). NCBI lineage: Eukaryota > Viridiplantae > Streptophyta > Pinopsida > Cupressales > Taxaceae > Taxus > Taxus wallichiana. The sequence continues at coordinate 34,766,488 of CM031241.1, read as the reverse complement.
TTATACTAACCACATCATCAAAATTCAAAATATTATTAGCATATGTTGTATTACTAACAACCATTACCAAGTTATCCCAACTATTAGGCAAAGAACATAAAAATAAGAGTACTTTCACTTCATCATCAAATAGATTATCAACTAATTTTAACTAATTTACAATAGATTGGAAATCATTCAAATGACTAGATGCAGATCCACCTTCATGCATCTTAGAACTAAATAGTTTCTTCATCAAATAAACTTTATTTGAAGCACTAGGTTTTTCATATAGATTAGTAATATATTTCATTAACTTTGTCATAGAATTCACTTATGTAATATTAGAAGCCATGGATGCTGCCATGCTTAATCTTATAGATCCCAAAGCTTTTCTATCAAGAATATTCCATTCTTCATCAATCATCTTCGTAGGTCTAGAATTTTCATCCAACGGTAAGTAAAAATCTCTTTGATACAGATAATCCTCAATCTGCATCTTCCATAATTGATAATTTTGGTCATAAAACTTCTCTACCTTGTATTTGTTTTCTTCTGCCATTGTTGTAGCTCCCACTCAATCAGAAAACCCTCTGTGAGTAAATCTGTCAACACACAAAACCCTCAAACCTTTCTTGGATACCAGTTGTTGGGGTTAGCACAAGGTTTTATAGATTATATATCATATCTAAGCATACATGTAATAAAAGTAAATATTATACCAGAATAAATATACAAAACAAGAGATATAAATCAACACTAAATTTAATGTGGTTCACCCAATGTGGGCTACATCCACCAAGAAACAAGCCAATCTATTATCCAAAGCTTTGACAAGATATACAATTGAATATCTACAATCTTCCACACCTCTCAGATGTACAATACTATATTTCACTCAAGCTTTTTCTTCTTCTCCAATAATTCTATCTCTCACAATTATTTTCATAATAATCATCAAATTCTTCAATTCTCTACTTCTAAACCCTAGCTTTTATGCTTATATAGGCATATACAAATTTAGGGTAGTTAGCCATGCAATTACAATCAATATATCTTCTTTAATGATAAAATTAGATCTAATTCCCGTGAGTTAATTAAAACACCCATGCACAGGTAACCAATGTCAGTTTTCCTAACCGATGTCGGTTCCTCCTTGCTCGATGATGTCGGTCATAGGTGACCAATATCTTGGTCCCTCCTTAACCAATGTCGGATACTGTATTTCTTGCAAGTTTGATATTGCATGCTAATCTAAAGTAATTGAGCTCCCCAACTCAACAAACTTGAGTTATTAGATGAGCATCGTCTAAATGCTCTTGATCCCCTCAAAATCTACCATAAAACATATCAAACATGCCTACGATAAATGTGTCCAAGAACGAACCTTTAAGGTCGGTGACCTCATCCTAAAGGAAAATATACATGTAACAAAAGTGGAGAAAAGTAAACAGGAAATTTTTCCCCTAATTGGCTTGGACCCTATATCGTTACTCATGTATATGGATCAAGTGCTTATCATTTAGCTTCACTGAAAGGTAAATCCAAACTTGAGCCCTCAATGCCTTACATCTTTGACCATTCTATTGTTGAATCAAGTCCTATATCACCTTCTATCTATTAAATTCTCATCCCTTGAGCAACATCCACCTTCCACTTACCTATTTTAAGGATCAACGACTAAACAAGAATCATGTGATTACCCGTCGCCTTTCAGCCTTATCTTTAATATGAGTAACACGGCTCTACTTATGGCATGATTTTCATGGATACTTTTTGTCCTTTTCAATATGTGATATCATGGTCATTTGTCCCTTAAAACCTCTCTTCTATAGCTAACCCCTATGTGTTATGGTTTTGTCTTCATAAAAGAAGCCTATACTTCTCTATAGTCTTGTCCATGACCTAAAAGTCCAAAACAAAAACAATTCAAAAGTAATATATGGTATTTTCAAATTCAAACTCCTTGAGTCAAACTTCTTGTAAATAGATGACTCCCTCAAAAGGACATCTTGTTGCTATAAATAGAATTCTCCCTTGAATGACAACTATAAAAATTTAGACCTATTGTACATAGTCTATCATAAAAAGAAGACTATTTCTACAAAAAGAAAATAAAATAAATTTGAAGCTTCCTGCATCGATCAGCTTTACAAAGACCTCAAGGAGATATGCTATTCATCCCACATAGAATTCCCATATAGATTAGTCTACATAACAAAAAGAAAAATAAAACGATGCATTTTCATCATGGACTTTCTTATTCTAGTCTTGGGTATCTTTTAAAAGAGACATGTTGTCTCACACTAAGGTTATGATAAAACAACCCATTTCACCTCACCGTATTTTCTTTCTCATCTTCCACCTACTCAAGGGACATGCCACAAATGTGACATTTCATGGTCATGTGAATTTCTTCACCCTTAGAATAATCAATCATGCAACACATTTAGGGTCTTACATTCATAAGCCAATATTTGATATGATAGACTCATAATGGTTCTTACCAATTAGGTGACTTTTTGTCTCCTCTTCTGCATTCACCTCTTTCTTACTTATTGATCCTCCTTCACAGGACCAAACCTTTGAAACTTACATTCTGGGGATTCCTCTTCCACCAAAATCACCCACACCTATTCAACCTATACTCATCCATGTCGATTCAACCTATACTCATCCATGTTGATTCAATCTATACTCAACCATGCCTAAATGACCTAGACTCAATCATGCCTAAAACCTATCAACTCATTCATATCCCTTATCATATTATTCCCTATCTTATGGGAGAACTACATTGGCCTGAGGCTCCTTTTCATCGGGGCTATCTAGGCAAAGACTCAGGGCATGGGGCCCTTGGAGGTTATCTCGCCACTTTTTCCCCTAACCAATTTTCCCCCTTTACATGCAAATTCTACCCTAGATAGTTTCCACTTACATCAAAACTTGGAAATTAATATCATAAAAACATACATACCTACCATTTTATCACCATAGTCATATTCTACTTAAATCATTTCATATTTTCATGATATTAATTACTTGGAAATTTAACCACAACATACATATAATACATTATTTCCATAAGATTAGTAACTTGGAAATTACCTAGAATCCACCATGCCTATACCTGACCAAACCATGCCTATACCTAACTCCACCATGATTATACCTGGCTCCACCATGCCAATACTTGACTCCATCATGCCTAAATGACCTATACTCAATCATGCCTAACTCACCTAGTTCCCATGGTACACAATAACAATGGAAATTAAAAAAATATTACATCATCCATCTAATAATAATCATCAACTATATAAAGAGGAATGTCTTTGTATCAATACATATGTACACAAGGATACAAGTGTCTCAAAAACTCTCATATATAATCTCATAAAATCTTTAGCATGTAGGCGGTATATATATCAAAATCAAAATCATAATACAATCTCATAAATACCTTAGCCCCACTTGAGGCCCTCCTCTCTCCCTGTCAATCACCTTGCCAACATCTCTCCACCCTCTATTGGTCCCTACCTGACCTTTATCTCCTCCCCCTAGCCCTCTACCAGGCCCACTCTCTAAGAACCTGGTGGCCTCACTCTGACCCTATCTCTGGGGTTGATGACCCCTGTGCTACTTGAGTGTGAGTCATGGATCTAGTCCTCTCACTAGCTATCTGCTAGACCCTATGCTCATCATATGAGGGAAAATCAATACCTGTATTGGCTAGATGGTCCTGGTAATAGTGGGCCTTGTTAGAGGAATCTCTGAACCTCACCAAGGATATAGTTTGGGGTGGTACCATCGACCAAATTGCCACTGTGACCTCTTCCATACCAATAGCAAACCATGTCCGATGCGGTGCATGTACTATAGGACCCTATCCCAAGTACTCCTATGAAGCTACGGCCCTGTAAGGACATAACCTATGCCCGCATGATCTGTCACTATCCTTATAAACTAGTAACCTATACATGTAGCACTACTACCTATGCACCATCCCTACACGATCCTATACATGTATTTTTTCCTGTCCATGGGTAGTAGATAGTTGACCCTGTAATGTAGTCACATTCCTGTCAAAGTAACTACATGTGCATATGTTGTTTCTAACTGATCTCTCAAGTCTTATCACTTGTACCTATAGGGCATCCATTTGAACCATCAATGTGGTTAAGTCTAGTTAATTTGGTTGTGGTGGTGCTTCTTGTATCTCTGCTGCCCCCAAATATTTGTATGCCACAGTGGTCCCTACATCATCCAATATCATATCCACTGGTACCTCCTCCTATCCTGTGGGGTCTGTGGGCCGGGGTGGAGACAAAGGTCTCTCCACATCATCCCTACGGTACTATGGGAAGGGTGGCAGCACATCTTGTTGTAATCCAAACTGGTGTTGGAGTCTATCCACTGGAATCATCTCGTGATCACCATCACGCCCCCCGTAACCATCTAATCAACTATATGGCATTTAGCTCATGTTTCTTGCCTCTGTAGGTAGGAAAACCAACATAGGGTCATCATACTATATCCATCACATACAGGCCCTCCATCTCCCGCCTGTAGTATACTATGTCATGAGTTGCCTCCTCTACTCAAGGATGACCACCTACAGCCACCCACCTCCTGTAACCTACCCTCTATCCCCCATGGTGTCAATCTAGTACCGGTAGTCCTTGCGTCCGCACTACCACGATATGTTTGTGTACCCAGGTGCAGCGGTTGGAACGCATAATATATTCCATAGTGTCACATCCTCGGTAAGCCCATAACTAATTGTATAGTTACACTAAATATGTAGGTGCCCATGTAAAGTAAACTCGATCCTCGATCATATCCCGCAATACTCCCATCAGCCCTCTAGGAAACTGACCACCCTCTGAATCAGGAAGTGCATAGCACCCCACCACCACCATCATCAGCATTGCTTGCGTCTCATGTCGATGTGTAGTAGCATATAGCCCCATAAACAAGATTGGTGATGTGCTCTATCAAGTCACTCACCATCTCCCCAAATACCTCAATCATCACCTCAAAGGCTCCATCTGTTGATACCAAATATACTGGCTCCCCAATAATAGGCTAGTCACAGAATCCTGTATACATCCTCTAACATGATGGTCATCTTACTGGTGGGTAGATGAAAGGTGTTGGTCATTGCATCCCATCTATCGATGAGCGTGACCATGAGACTATGATCCCGTCGGATCTTCTTGTAGTACCTAATTCCCACCAATCTGACATCTCACATATGTTTCCACTCATCCTCAGTAACATTGGGACACATCTACCCTAATAATGGTGGGCCACAGTCCCAAATCGTCAATCGATGGCGTACTGCATCATACATACACTCAACACATCAAAAACTAAACTACTTTTCCCATTTCTTTCCAACCTAATTACCCCACCTATCTATTTCCTAACTACTTCCTTGGCCTATCATTTCTTCTAATTTCACTTATCAAGTTCCCATCACCCATTCCATCCTAGTGACCTAATCTTCCTCTATTACCTACCTATGTTTACCTATATGTACCCTCACCCACCTGCTTCTCTCCCTCATCCCTCTTTGTTTCCCTTATTCATTACCTATCTACCCTTCAATTTCATTTTTTTACCCCATTTTGGCCTTCTCAACTTAACCTATTTAGACTAAGTCACTTTTCACAATGACTAACGTCGATCACCTTGAACCGACATTGGTTGACTATTTTCCCATTGGTGCCTGTATGTCATACCGACATCGGTCGTGACTTGACCAACGTTGGTCTCTGGTTTGGCTCTAAAGTTAAACCCCCACGCCCTAATTTTCTAAAAATTTCAAAAACAAGCCTAAAACCTACCCAAAAACCACCCAACCCCACCCATTTCCATTTTACACCCTAATTAATCTACATTACACCGCCCCATACCCAAATTCTTCCATTTTTAACTACATTTTGAATTTTTCATTCCCCCTTATTTTATTTCATTTTTTCTTACAAATTCAATCAAAAACAAAGAGAAAGGATTGAATCCTACCTCTACACGTTGACATCACCTCCTGGGATCTCCGGTCTCTAAGCCGAGTTGTCCTCTGTACCTCCTCCTACCGCCACCATATCTAAGACAAACCCAAGGTTCTCCACCAATCGAATCATGCCAAAAGATCTTGTAGGCCCACCTCTACACCACTCCAACCACTCACCTCTCTCCAAATCAGCCTAGAATCTAGCCCAATCATGGTCACTCTCATCAATGGTATGAAAACACCTCTCTGCTTGTCATTTTCACAAATGGAAAAAGCACAAATGAATCCATAATTCACGGATTTTTCCTTTTATCCCAAATCTGACCTGACCGACGTCGGTTTCCCTAAACCGACATCGCTCATGTGCCCTAGTACACCACACTTGATTTCTCTTTCTCGACATCAGTTGGCCATGACCGCGGTCAGCTAGCCTTTTCCACCTCATTGCAGCATATAGCACTAACTCTTCCTGCCCGAAACTTTTTTTTTTCCTAACCCAAAGTTGACCCTGACCTTGTACCTCACCCTCATGACCTTATTACCTATCACCCAACCTCAGAATCAGTTGGGGCATGTTTTCCCCTACCGTGGCCTTACCTATGGCCTTACCTAAATCACCCAACCTAACCTCACTCATTGTGACACTCAAATTTGTGTACTCACTATACCTTGTGATGTGATACTCGTGTTGTTTAGCCTAATGACCTTACCTTTCCTAATGTCGTGTTGTTTATCTCAACCATACCTTTGGTTCCCTAGAACAAAACCTATTTCCTATTCCTACACCTATCCTAGTGGTGTTTCAGGACCATATCCTATACCTTGGATACCTGAACCACTTCAACCTTGTTTGGATAAACCTACGACCTTTTGGTTATGTAGATTTTACAAGCTCTTCAACTGGTACATTTTCATAATCTATAGTGTGTGTGTGTGTGTTCGATTCCACTACCTATTACCCCACTTAAAAATCCCTTACCTACAATCAACCCACCCTCATTTTCATCACTTACCCATTTATCAAACCACTAACCGACTTTGTTTCACACCTCATCAGTTCCATTTGAGGGGATCACCTCCACCCACACTTGGGGCAACCTAACCCTCACTCATACCTGGAGCACCAAATTCCTGTTTTTGTCAAGCATCACTTATCAATACAAGCTACGCGACAAAAAGGGGGCAAATGTAGACACCAAATTTGGGTCACACTCCCCTTGGTCCCCTTTAATTAATTAACATAACACATTTAACTAATCATGACCCCTTCATCCCATATTAATATTCATCCTCACATTATTAATTAATTTAATTATTTTAATTAAGTTAATTTCATCCTCACACCTCCACCTCATCATTACACCTCACCCTGGACCCATTCCAGGGGCATTTAACTCATAGTGACCAAGTCATCACTCTCAAAGCACTAAGTCATCACTCCCAGTGTTGAGTCACTACTTGACCTAACTAACTAAGAATTCTTCCTAAACCTAATTGGACTTCTTCTAAGATCTTCCTACCTTCTCTCACATGAAATCTACTTCCTAAATTGAACCCAACAAGGAAAGAACGCCAAATGGGAATATCTACCTATTTTTGGTAAATAAGACTATTTCACCCTAACCGACACTAGTTTATCCTTGATCAATGTCGGTCACCTAAACCGCCATCGGTTCCTTTATATAGAATTTTACAACCCTTTACCTGGGTTGGTCATTCCATTATTGGAGCATTATTGCATTCAACCTTAAATCTTCAAGCCTTCCTACATCTAGATGATGAACAAACCCAACCACACGCAGTGTAAGACAAGCAATTGGTTCTCCTTCCAAAGCGTTGGAATACTCACAGAGCACACAAAGCTACACTTTCGTGGCATCGAACCAGACATCACATCATGTAACACCTCCAACATGGCTGTTATCTATGATGAATTTTGTTTTGAAAGTTGCAAACGTTGACATGTGATTCTTGTCTTAAGATGGTGTACTCTTATGATCTATAACATCATGTTTGTTGTAGATAATATGTTATCTACTAAAGTAGGTACAAGTCTTCCATGTTTATGTTGCATAGAAAATGAAGTAATTCATCTCTTCTTGTGCTGAAAAGTTCACTGCTTGGGAATGAGAAATTGAGTTTCAGTTTTCATAATTCATTGGGATGCTAGAACAACATTACCTTGGATCAATTTCATTGATCCAAGGTATGCTTCTAATTTATAAACCTTGTGGTCATAATGACCAAGCCAAACAGATTGAAGGGTTCCTGGACTCTGACTGTACTAAAGTCATGAATGATCTCCATGGCTCTCTACTTCGTATTTGAATTTGGGTGTTAATCTAGTTCTTCTTTTGTTAAAGTGAGATGCAATTTTTACTATGAACATGGAACCTAATTAAACTATGTTCCTTAAATTAGTAACTCTATCCTAAAAGTGTAACCTAACCTAAGTTACTATGTTCTTTTGGGATGTTAATAACAAAAGGGACCTAAGACTAAAGACTTAGACCTAAGGACCTATGTTAGTTCCTAAACTAATGTTGAACCTAACCTAATGTTTGGCTAACCTAAAAGGGGCCTATGGGACGACATAGAGAGGGGGAGGTTGGTGGCATCAACTCCTAGAAATTTATGAGGAAATTAATATGGTCTTATCTCTTTTTAAGCTACCAAATTTGGTGAAGGCATGAGGAAAGTTGGGGGAATGAGTTGGCATCTCCACCGAGTTTTAGTTGCATGTAATTTTGAACTTAGTCATTTCCAAACATAGAGGTGGCGGTGGCGGGAGAAGTGGAAGGACTAATAGTCCTATTTTGCATTTAATATTTTGAAAATGGTGAAAACCACCTAGGAAGAAGAAAGAGGGGTTTTGGTTTTGTTTTGGTCATTTGGTCTTTTTGAGCTTGAGCTTTGCATGTGGTTTTGCGCTTTAGTTCGAATTCTTGCATGAATATCCTTACCTTGCATGGCATTTGAATGAAGAAGTTAGCATTGTGAGAACTATAAGAAGAAGAAGAAGAAGGTTTTGAGGGTTTTTGGAATTTTGAGGGAAATAATTGAAGTTCTGTTGGGTGATCTTCTATGAAAAAGTGAAGATCAAAGCTCTATCAGGCATGATAGGCCCTATCCATTAAGTCTTATGCTTTTATTTAAATGTTTCATAAAAACAACTCTGCTCTTGAGGAAATATTTTGGTTTTGTTTCTATGATCGAATATTATTTGCTTCAATGGTGTTTTGTTTGTTTTCTTGGATGCATTATCAATTTTGGTATGATAGTGGAAAGTGTGTTCTAGGAGTATAGTTTTCATACTTTTGGGTAATCTAGCTTTTACTTGAATCTTTATAATAGTGGCTTGAAATAGAGTTGAGATCTATTAGGTGACCTTTTAACTATGGATATTCTTGCAATGTATGTATCTTGGTTTTCTAGAATTGGAGAATCTTTCTTAAAATGTTTCCTTTCATCATTGTTGGAAGACTTAGAGTTAGGAAACTTGTTGGATATCTAGACTGTTCTGGGAACTTGTTGTTCGGTGTTTGTGTTTGATCTCCTTGTTATAGACTTTGAAGACCATCATTTGTTCTTGACTGGGGAAAAACTTATGCTAAGAGTTGTATGTTTTGAACATTAGTATAGCTATGTAGAAATCCTCATATTTCAACTTGTATGTTCTCTTTTTGTTGTCTTTAAAAGAACTTTGAAGGACTTCTTGTGTAGACATTACAAGAAATATAACTTGTAGACGTTGTGTCTGATTGTTGATAATGTCAGTGGAAATGTTATTCTATTTTAACTTACTCTGAAACTATAAGTTATCAGAGGAATACCCACTTTGTGTTTTAGTCTGAAAACCCATTTTGGGTATCAATTGTTATAATTGCTCATTTCATCGAAAGTGTACAAGATTGTATATCTAAAAAGGTTGATTTTGCCTTGTTGTATACTTTTCATGTTCTCTTAAACCACTTTGGGCTTTTGAGCTTGGTAATAGATATTTTGGGATCTGAGGTAGACGTTTTGATTTATTGCTGAATGTAACTCTTATTTGGGGGATGCTCGAATGCTTATCTTCCTTATTGTTAAATGGTTGAATTCATTGGAGGTCTGTTTTGGATTAGACCTGTTGTTCTATTGTTTTCTTTCCTCCCTTCACTAGGCTTTTAGGAACTGAATCGATTCTTTAATCCTTTTGATATAATCATGATTTTTGAACTTTTCTTTCTTGAAATGATAAAAGGTAAAGGTTGGATGTTTTATTTACATTCCTTTTCCTTTTTCTTTTGCACTCATCCAATCCTAGACTATGTTGAATCTCTATTAAAATATTGATTGGTCATATGTGAGATTTTCTTAACTACTTCAGCACTTGATGTGTGTTGTACATATGGAAATATGCTCTGTGTATTTTCGTTATTCTTTGCATATGAAATGTTTACTCTTCTTCAGATGAGTTTGGACAAATGAGGAGACTGCAACCTCACTCATTTCCTCTTCAATCTTGGGTGGAGAATTGTTCATTGGGGCATCGTTGTTGTTCCTTCTTTGGTATGTTTTAGCTTATATCACCTTTTGACCTTGTGATAGGTCTTAGTGTATTATTGGTTGTAAGGAAACAAACTAGAGTTTGTGATATGCTAAGAGTAAGTATTGAGTCTTGTGTAAGTTCTGAACTTAACCAATCTACTCCTTTTTGGAATAATAACGATTTGAGTAAACTTGTATGAGATCTTGAATGTTATCTTATTTTCTTGGACTGATAGAAGCAACCTTATACTTTTGATAAGGTCTGTATGATGTTATCTTTGATTGCTACCTTGAGTTGAATAATAAACTGAGTCCAGGACATTTAGGATACTTAAATCGAGATTACTTTGATTGTTTATGATGATTTATTTACCCTTACTTGTCTGTATGATCTTAATTATGATTAATGTTCATCTTAGACCTTAGGATGAGTCTGAGATAGTAGGATATTTAACTGGAAGGAAATACTCATTATTGTTCAAGCAGTAGAATTTAATCTGAAAGATAGTTTTATGTATCTTATATTTATTCTTGATAATTAGATCTAGCTAACATTTGAGAAGGAAAGTTAAGATGAAGTGTTAATTCTTCTTTAACTCTGTTGTTTTATTTTCATATGTTGAAATGAGTTTTATGATGGAAAGATAGGGTTGATAGACTGATTGACTAAACCTTACTTGATAAGAAAATTTAAAACATCTCTCTCTCTTATTGGATTGTATTCTTTTGGATGAGTCTTTTTGTTATTTTGGTTGTGTTTTCTTGATTGTTTCATAAACAATAGAGTTCTTTTTATGAAACAGTTAGTTAAAAGCACAATGTTTTAATGTTATAGTGCTTATCATGCTCAGATTCAATGAACTAACCCATGCTAACAATTTTACAGATGGATTTCGTAAAAGATGAAAGGAGAAAGACATATAGAAAGTTACATCTGTTTTATTAAAGGAATTGTATCTTTATTATGATGAAATGTGGCTTCATTACTTGAGATGTACTTGTTGGAAAAGAAATTTGTAATAAGAATTGGTTTGGTACTGTTATTTTGACACTTTGTAATCTCTGAAATGTTTCTGGATTTAGTGAATGTATCACTCCTTCTTGATGAATAAAAGATGTGTTGATTTCTAAACAATACTATAATGTAATACCTTCTTGTCATGAAATGGGATGTATTATTAAGTAATATCATGAATGAAGGAGATCAGAATATGTATTTTTAGGGATATGAAATTGGAGCTTAATAGTTCTTATGTTATAAAAAGAAACTATGAGTTGTGAATATAAAACCTTAGTTGGTGGATCTCAAATCAAAGAAATGCAACTAGTAAGTTGAATAAGTAGATCTATAAACAACATAAAAGATCTATGACTGATTTTTATAGATATATATATGTATGAATTATGGATGTATTTAGAGCATATGAAATCAATTTTCATAAATGGACATTAGTCCATGACATAGGAAAAAGGGATAATTCCCTTGAGCTCAATCATTTAGGCATAATTTAAAGGCTTGTTTAAAGTGTTATGAATGATGTAAGTAAATGGTTGCATATACCTTCTTTGAAAAATTTCCATAATCATAAGCTTGAATGCTTGAAATAATTATAAAATATAATTTAGACTTCATCTCTATGAAGTCTAAAATAAAAAGGGTTTATGAGGAACTTATCTAAGCTAGGCTGAGATAAGTTAGGAACTAATTATCACACATTCATAACTATAAGATCTATTATGCCATTACATGATACAAGTTGTTTTGTTTAAATGATAAACTTAAGCATGTAACCGAGTGGTTAGGAAGTAGATTTTACCTACATACCTACCTCTTGTGTAACTTCAACTTGCATCCGTATAGGTTAAATAACCTAGTTGAAACTTTATAGGTTGCAGTAATTAATCTTAATAAAGTGATTAATGGCTAATAAATGTATAATCTAAGGTATGTTCATCTAGTTGAGGAAACTCAATTGGATTTTGACACACATCAATTGCAGTGTAATACCTTCATAATGACAGGAGTCATTATGAGGATACTATGATGTAGATGACAGGTCTCAACACCCCACATAGTTTTTCAAACTTGATTGACATAAGTGCTTGAATGGATCATGGTTCTGCTCTATGTAGGGATAGGAACTTGATCTAGTGTCGAGGTCAACTCACGTTGACTTAGGATAACTAGACACACAAAATAAATGAAATTCGATTGAGTATGTCTATGTACCCTTAGTCACCATGAGAAGTCTTCCACACTATGGCATGTTGCTAACCTTTTCTAGAGTGTAACTTTGAGTCAAGTAGGACTGGGCAGAAAGAAAGACCACTCTAGATAATAGAAAAAGTGTGGTGAAGGACTTATTTTATTTGATGAGTATGCCATCTAGGAATGTAAACATGATAAACATGTTTAAAATCTTTGGCCAAAGTATCGCAAGTTGTTGGTTGTGTTGTCCTATGTCACCTAGTTTAAGAAGCGAGATTTCAGATGAATATCAGTAACAAATATTCAGATAGGCCTCTTAAGCAGAACACTTGGGTACCCTAAAAGGTAAAGGAACCAAGTATACATTGTATACACATTATTGAGTAACATGAGAGATTAGTTTAGTACCAAGTCATGAAATGAGAGATCAGTGTTTCACCGAGTCATTACAACTGCATATGGTTTTCTATTATGAGATAGTTTGGCATTGGAATGTGTGTTTTAAATTATGTAATTTAGAACAAAGAAAATTATGTAAAAAAATCCTTGTTACTGAAGTCTTAAAATGGGAATGTTACACATCATCGATTAATCACTACCAACCTTCGGTCATGAAATATTCATAGCAACAAGTAAGTAATGTGATTTTAATCATTTGTGCTTACTTTACTGTAGATATTTTATTTTCTTTCAGTATTTCAGTTTTTGTTGTTACCCAAATATCTCCATCTTCCCACCAATCTACCAACCCAACCATTTCAAGCCTTTCCACCTTTCTTAACCTCTCCCTCTGTATTCCTAAGTCTTCTCAGTTATATTACGATCCTAACCACACCTTCCTCACTCTTTGTGCAATCACAGAGAGGTCCAAAGGCCACTTTTATTAATTTATCACCCATTTCCCCTACCAACATTGGTTTACCTTACCATAATCGGTTTAACCCCTATACTAGTGTTGGTCACTTGGTCAATATTGGTCTCTGTGTCATTTCATACCTTCTGACTACCAAACCTTCAATCTAACCAAAACCAACCCATACCTTACCTAATCAATCCTAAACCTGTTTATCGACCTAAAAACCCACATAAACCTACCAAACATTTGGATCTAATCGTAACCTTTCCTGCTAGATTAGATTTACTTATTGCATTAGCACGAGATACCTAAATCATTCAACTAAAGTAGGATTTTCTTATTTCATGGCATTTGTTGAATGAAATTGTATTTGAAATTAGATTGACAACCTTCTAGGAAGCACCTCACTTCCTAGATCTAGCACTCGCTAGGTAGTCCACTAACCTATATTATTAATACTATTTGGTCGTATTGTGTTGTTTCTTATAAATGCTATTCCTCCTAGCCAAAGGGAATATCACACAATCATCTTGGATCAAAATTCTACAACAAGAACATTCTACTTTCCACCTTCACCTCATAAGCATTCCTCCTCAACCATTTCCCCTTCTATTTGTTTTGTCCTAGAAAGTGTAAAACTTATTGGTGAAACACATAGAGTCCGGGATTTATTGGAGAGCTTTGACACCATTAACCTACAGGTTGTTTCCAGAAAGATAAAAAAAGATACAAACCAAATGGTGGCCCTTGGTTCTCAATTCTCACCTATTGAGGATTTGATTAGAGGGAATGCTCAACATATCAAAATGGTGGTTAGGCCATCTATTCCAAAAATCAAAGCTTCTTGTGGTGTATTTGACAAGTGATAAAATAATTATGTAGTTCATCCAAAATGAGGTGGAGTTCTCCTCAAAAATGCAATCTGATTTACAAGAGGTCTATGGGGACCAAATTATTCAATTAAAATCAAACAAGTTACCCAAGGGATTAGTCACTTTGGAGTAAATTTTCAGTCCAGATGATGAATTCAAAGGAATGCAAAATAACATGGCAACAAGGCAAGAATATTGTCAATCAGTTTCAATTTCTCTAGGTAAATAGCTTCTACTTGGAAAGGTGTGTAAAAACAAGAAAAGGAATCTTTTATCTCCTTATGCCATAAGTAAAATGATGTATTTTCATGGGACTATGAATATTTAAAGGAATTCAATCTAGATATAGTCCAACATTCCATTGATCTTGATCCCAATATCAAGCCAATTAGATAAAAATAGAGGCCAGTCAACCCCAAGATTGAGCCCCTCATGAGAAAGGAACTCTCCAAACTCATTGAGGCCAAAATAAATTTTCCAATCAAGTATTCTACTTGGGTGGAAAATTTGGTCCCAGTTAGGAAGAAGAATGGTGAGATACTAATTTGTGTGGAAATCAGGATTTGAATAAGGATTATCTGAAATATCATTACCCCTTACCCTCCATTGAATAAATTTTGTAGATAGTGGTAGGAGCAGAGAGGTTCTCCATGTTTGATGGTTATTTTGGTTTTAACCAGATTAAAGTGAAGGAAGGGGATCAATATAAAACTACATTCACCACTAAATGGGGAACATTTTCTTATCAAAAATGTCTTTTGTCTTATCAAATGCAGGTGTTACCTTCCAAAGAGCAATGGATATTTATTTCAAGGGATTCATCAATCAATTCATCTTGGTTTACCTAGATGATATCATAGTTTTCTCCAACATGAAGCACCTGGAGAAAGTGTTTGAAAGATGCAAGGAATTTGGTGTATCCCTTAACCCTAAGAAGAGAAATTTTGTAATTCCTAAAGGTAGGATATTGGGGCATATTGTATCAAAGAAGGCATTGTCATTGATCCAGAGAGAATTGCAGCTATCACGGCTCTTTCCTTGCCATCTCACAAGAAGGCTTTGCAATCATTCCTTGGAAAGATCAACTTTGTTAGGCATTTCATCCCTAAATTTGTGGGTTTGATAAGACCTATTACTCTCATGCTCAAGAAGGATGCAACATTCAAGTGGACCATGGAAGGAAATGAAAACTTTGAAAATATAAAACAAGATATCACCCAGGCCCCAAAATTGATTAACCCAGATTATACAAAATATTTCATTCTTTATGCTCATAGGCCGGAATCTAGTATAGAAAAAGTTTTGACATAACTAAATGATCAAGAAATGGAGCAACCTATAGCATTTTTTAATCAAACACTGAAGAATTATGAGCTCGAGTACAGTCACATTGAAAAATAGGTGTTTTCCATCCTGACAGCCCTGAAGAAATTCAAAAGCATGATTGTTGCTAGTTGTGTAAGGGTTTTGGTATCACATTCTAGCATTAGAGACTTCATTATGGGATCAGAGATTAGTGAGAAATAAATTGGATGGGTGACCAAGATCATAGAATATGACATGACCATTTTCGGTTGTAGAATTTGATATTTTGAAAACAAGCAACAGTCAAGGGACAAAAGTCCCTCCTCTTTATGAGAGATGTTCCTTATTGAACACAAAAGAGAAAATAAAAACTTATTTACAATATAAACATTTTTTCAACATTTTGGTGGAGATTTTTATATTTTAGATGTCTTCCTCAAAAATATTTTCAATACAGAAGAAAGAGGAAAAGTCAAGACTGATATTCAAATTGAAGATAGAAGATCACTTTCAGACATATAGATAACAAAGTAATATCCTATTGATGCTTAATAAAATAACAATATTTAAACTATGCATATAAAAACATAGGACATGCATGTATTAGACACAAAGTTCCAAATACACCTATCAACTGAAAGACACAAAGTTCTTGCTTAAATACACATAGCTCTATATGAATCAGATAAGGAACAAAAAGAGATAAAGCATGAGAGAGGGTGAAAACTTCTTCTGTATTGAATAGTTCAATGTTATTTTACATCTAGATATCAAAATCTTGATCCCTTACAATGATAAGAAAAGTTCTTTAAATAACCCTAAGAAACGGTTACAAAAATCCTTTTCAGTTTCCCTTCTTTTAATCTCAAAAGCCAATATCTAATTAAATATTACAAACTTAATTTATCTCTTAATTTCATAATGGTGACTAAAGAGATAAATTCACCTTAATTATATATTTTAAATAAGAAAGGAGAATATGAACTAGGGAGCCGAGATGCTAGTAGAAGTTCTTCAAGTCCCTTCTATCTTAAGTAATTGATGCCTAAATCTTTTCAATGCTTCAGTTATGTCCATTCCTCGGGGAATTGTTGTGTTAGCGGTTTCATGAGTCCAACTACCCAAAAACTTCTCCATTTCCTTTCCAAACTCTTCATTTTCCAATAATTATTTGTTGGCATCTATGATATCAGCTTATAATGTGAAAATTTCTTTCATTTTTTCCTTGGATATGGTGTCCTACTTGAACAAATTTTCTTTAATAAAATCCTTGAATTGAGATTTGATCTCTTGAATAGTGAATTTATCATTTGAAGATTTATCAATTCATATCCAAGAAGGAAGACATGACACAAGATTTAAAATCTTCTCTTTTTGCAACATATTTCTGAGTTCTCCAATAGCCTCTTCTAGAACCTTTATTTTCCATTCAATGCTGAAAATACCTTATCTTCTGCCAATAAGGATTTGATGAAACTGGATAGAATTTGATTTTGTTCCTCCAACTGCTCCTGTGTTTGATTCCTTTTTCAACTCTTTCAATCACTTTAGATACAATCTCCCTCGATTATGCACCTCACTTTCAAGTGTTGATTTACCAAGAGGAATTCTTGTCAACTCCAGGTCACCCATTGATAGGTCTTTTTCATCTTTGTCAAACTTGGGTTTTGTAATTTCCATGAATTGTTGGCCTTGGGAATCTAAAACCAATCGTGATGTGACTTTGGCCTTTTTTGTTGGAGGAAGGAGTAGTACCTAGAAGAGTTGCCATTGCATCAAACTTAGGAGCAACAATACTTGGAGTAGCCTTTCTTTTCTTACTTTCCAAAGCAATGGTTGCACCCAGGTAAATGAGGAACTAGAAGTAGAAGGAGAAATGGGCCCAAGTGTAGATGCACTCATGGCACTTAGAGTTTGCACAACAGCCACTTCCAACACAGAGGTATCAGTTTGAGTGGTGTCAGGAGCTTTCTTAGCAGATATTTCTACAGATTCTGAAACTGCTTTCTCTTGCCTGATCTTCCTTCACACTACTTTCTTTGGTGTATTTTCCTTAGGCTTCTCTTGCTCTTTTCCTTGACTGTCATCATCATCATCCAAGTCCACAATTGTTTCCTTTATTTCATCTTTCCTAGGGGAGGGCTCACTTTCTTGAATAACATCAACTACCTTATCATCCTTCTTGGATTTCCCCTTTTTGGTATACACCAAAGTAGAAGTTTCTGGATGAGAAGGAAAAGATTGTTCAAGTGTCTCAGAAGCTAACACATGTATTTATTTCGAGGAGTAGGAATATCTTGGGAAGTAGACCTAGATTTTCTTTCCCTAAACATCTTCATTTTTCTATCAAACCAAAGTCTAGTTCTCACTAGGACAAGATTGTTGAGCTCCTTTAAATCATCTCTTTCCTTGAAAAACCAATCAATGGTTTCAATAGGAGTGTGCTTGATTGACCTTTCATACTCAAGAGACTATATTTCTTCATCATCATCCTCCAATCCTTTAGAAACATCAAATATACCAAAATATATGATTTGTTGCAGAGATAATCTTTTGTAGTACCTTCTCCGGGCTTCATAATCATCATAACAATCTACCCAGTAGTCTTCAATATCAGGAAGATGTTGATAACCCATTCTAAAATTGGAAGAAATGAACTCCTTAATGTCAAAGCAAGATCTGGGTTTATAATAGTGGAGAGTGAGAGGAGCAATTGTCCTGTCAACATTCTAAGCATCTAGGGTAGTCCTGTAAGTGTAATTACCCAATGTGATTGGGAATTGAATACCTACAATCTTCTTATCCCTACAGGTCCTATGCAATTTATCCAATTGTCTACAGATCTCCACCAAAGCCATTTTATCACTGCAATACATGGGAAGTTTCAGGGGTTGTCCCTCAAATCCAGCCAATCTTATATATGAAAACTTCCTGAATTGGGTGAAAAAGCTACCATAGACACTGATCAATTATTTTGCCTCATCAGAAAATCTTTTAGTAATATCCCCTTCCAGCAATCTAACAATGTACATAGTGAATGCATCATTCACTCTCCTAAAATGATGATTACTAACCTTCAGGGTTAACTGTGGACGATACATATAAATAGGAGCATCTTTCTTATCATCCACATGGGAGAAACCCAACCACTCTCTATAAGATGCAATGGATTACATTAGATAGGAGGTCATGTAGAAGGTTTGAGTTCTATACAAAAATTCTGATTTCTCGGTCAAGGCTATCACAAATGATTCCTTTTCGGTTAGATTTTTCTTACCCTCACATATAATATTGATGTAGGGGAACATCTAATAGTGAAACTCATTAGTGGAGGGCATTCCCATTATCCTAGCTAGTAGAGTAATGACATCTGACAATTATTCATGGAAATAAACTCGAAAATTGTCTTGGGCAGCCTTGAGGCTCCTTTCTTAGGGTTCTTGAACCAAGACTTGGCAACTTTGCTTTTGTACTTTTCACTGTCTTGATTGAAAAGAGCTTGTGCCTAGTCCTTGGTAAGAGTATTTGAATTTTCAACCATGGGAATTCTAAGAGCAATACAAATACAATCCTCATCTAGTCGATCCACCACCTGACCTTGAGGATTAACAATTTATTTTGTATTAGGGTCAAAACAAGAACTACAAGCGAGAACTGTATCGGCACACTAAACTGAAATGGGAAATCCCCCTATGTATGCAATCCCACTATCTTTGATCAACTGAGCCATAGGAGTAGGGTTTTGACAATTGATTTGAGCCCAGAAATCATCCAAGTCTAGGTGTTGAGCTTCACTATCACCAATGTTTGGTACAACCATCTCCAAGGAAGACAGGTGCTCGTGACCTTTAAAGTTGATCTTCATTTTACAGCAGGAGTAGAAGATTATTTGTGAGAAAATCCCTTAGTTCCTTGATCAACACCTTGACATTTCATGGCTTCTCTTTGTACATGTAGATTTGAAAACAATGGAACAGGACTCGACCACGGATATGAATAGTGCAAAGGAGGGAAACTTGAATGGTCAAATAACAAATACAAGTGAGGTGATGAAAATGATCAGTTACCCGAGGATTTATATGCATTTAAACTCAAGTAGGTTAGTGGGGTGAAATAAATGAGGTAATTAATGCTCCATGCCAACACTAAAACAATCATAATTGGGTAAGGTGGATCAAAAGTGAACAACTTTCCCAAGGGACATTGGGACATCTCGGGACGTGTGAAGTTGAAACGGTTGATTTGTGGAAAAAGTAGAAAAACTACACAACTGTCCCAAGGGACATTGGGACAATTGGGATGCGTAAAGCCAAAATATTTGCAATGAATGGAAATTAGTAAAGGTGGACTTGTGGGAAAATGGCATTCAAGCGGCACTCAAGACATGTGGGACATAAAAACTGAAACACCCGCAACACACTAAAATTAGATAAGTCAAAAAAAAATTGACACAGGCCGACCTTGGGACATTGAGACACCATTTTTTTGAAAATCTGAAAAGACTGAAATAAAGGAAAGAAAGACCAATTGGAAAAAGTACAAAATTAAGGAATAGACAGCCCAGAGGAACTTGGGACATGAGGGATAGAAAAATCGAAAAACCCACAAAACACTGAAAAAGCCTCAAAACTCAAAATTTTGAAAAATGACTAATTGTTTAGAACTAGCTCTTTCTTAGGAGACCTTTACAAGGGTATTTTGATAGTCACCTACTTTGAAAAATTTAAAATTGGAGAGGAAAATTCACAACACTTGGGGAGGTGACAACAACCATTAAGGCCAAAAAGTTGGTGAGAGGAAGATCACTTTTTGAGCGGTGGCTTTGATGCTATAGAACCTCAAGAGACCACCCTCATGAATGAAGTTCCTTCAAATGATGAGCTGCCACATGATGTTGAGTGGAAACAAGATGAAATAAATATGTTTAACGAGCGTAGTTGGATTGTTGATATGACTAAGTTTTTATCTACTGGTGTA
This sequence comes from Taxus wallichiana var. yunnanensis, assembly GCA_018340775.1. Classification (NCBI taxonomy): domain Eukaryota; kingdom Viridiplantae; phylum Streptophyta; class Pinopsida; order Cupressales; family Taxaceae; genus Taxus; species Taxus wallichiana. The sequence continues at coordinate 34,745,741 of CM031241.1, read as the reverse complement.
TATCCCCTTGGTTTGAATAAAGCAAAGAGAAGACATCTGAGATTGCAATCCATTCCTTATGCACTTATTGGTGGCATATTGTTCAAAAGAAATATTGATGGAGTGTTGCTCAGATGCATTGAAGGTGAGCAATGTGATGGGCTCTAACTAAATTCCATGATGGATTTTTAGGTGCACATTTATCTGCTAAAGCTACAACCATGAATATTATAAAATTAGGTTATTTCTAGCCTACATTGTTTGTGGATGCTCACATGTGGGTGAGGAAGTGCAAAGAATGTGCACTCTTCACTGGAAAGAAAATATTGGTAGCCCTGCCACTTCATCCAATCAAGCAAGATTAATTATTTACATAATGGGGTCTTGATTTCATTGGTATGATCAACCTGCCATCTATTGCGGGTCACAAATGGGTCCTCACAGACCATAGATTATTTCACTAGGTGGACTGAAGCCGCACCATTGAAGGAAGCCACTAAATCAGTCATCCTGGAATTTCTTGAAGAAATTGTTACAAGGTTTGGCATTCCTCAAATGATCATTTCTGATAATGCTAAAGCTTTCTTAGGATCAAATATTTCTAGTTGGGATCTAGAACTTGGGATTTATCTTAAGAATTCCTCCAATTATTATCCCCAAGGTAATGGATTGGCAAAATCCACTAACAAAAATCTGATTAGAATCATGAAGAGGAAAATGGACATTAATAAAAGACAATGGCACACAAAGGTAAAAAATGCTCTTTGGGTGGACATGATAACAACTAAGAAGGCTATTGGCACTTCTCCCTACAAATTGGTGTATGGTAAAGAAGAAAGATTTCCATTTTCACTTGAGCTACCTTCATTAGAACTCGGCTAATGACTTGAAATTGAATACATGGATCAAAGAGAAATCGAATGGCACAATTTTTGCACCTAGAGGAAAACAATAATATTACCATGGTCAAAATGGAACAAAATCAGATGTCAACCAAATAGTGGATTGACAAGAATGCTCAAGATCAGACCTCCAAGGTTGGGGATCTCATTTTGAAATGGGACGCAGATCGAGATAAACTAGGGAGACACTCAAAATTTGATGTTATCTGGAGTGGACCATATCTCATCACCACTTGCAAGGAGGTTAACTCATTCAAGTTGTCTGATCTTGATGGGAATGTGTTTCAAATCCCAGTCAATGGGATTCATCTCAAACTTTCTCATTAGGATTTTTTTTTCATCTTTGTACATAGTAGATTAGATTTTCAATTCCTCCAAGTGCTTTTCGCACATTACATTGTTGGTAGTATAGGTTTCTTTCCTTTGTGCTTTGGGTCGTATTATTTCTTACAAATTTCCTTTTGCATAGTTTCATCATGTTCTCAAGATTCAGGGAGGGAGCTTCAAAATATCAAGTAGTTGTAGATTGTCTCAAAAAATCAAATGCAGAGCAACTAAATTAGATTCAAGGATTATCAGGTTCACTACAATCCCAATGGATGCTAAGGCTACTGATCATCTCATCTAGCAGGCAGATGGACACTATGAGTCGCCAAAAATGTTGTCTTTTTTTGCACCCCTTGTAAAATAGATAAAATGGGTTTACCGCAGACTTGGAATGAAGGTCACGAAGGAATATAAGTATGCCACGTGGAAGCTAGGTAAAAATGTGGAGTGAAAAGAAGTAAGTTTGTGGATGTCTTGGGTCTTTCGGAATGAAGGGAAAAGTTTAAATAAGCCATGGATGTTGTAAAAGTGTCACAGAACAAGAAAATCAAACTATGGAATGAGGGATATGCAGTCTATGGAGATCGACATGAAGCCATGTAGTATCAATGTCGAGGATAAGGCAAAAAAGTTGGTGATACAACAAAATATAAGGAAAATTCATAAAGGTCAAAAGACATGTAGAATTGAATCTAGGGAAGCCGCGTATCAAAGGAAAAGGGTAGTTTTCCATGGATCTTTGAAATAGGCTAACAATATCAAATCTGATTCAATTTTTACAAATCTAATATTATTTGAAGGAATCTTAGCCTTCTCCATGCGAAGGGAATCAAATTTCATGGATTAAATATTGGTAGGTGGTAGAAGTGAAGAAAAATGTCTCCAACACGTAAAGAGGTTGTTTTAGATGACTCAACCACCAGCATTGAATGCATTATGGTCACTCACTCCTCTTGTAGGGCATGGCATATGGAATTGGATTTATAGAGGTGTTCAGTCCCTTTTTCAGAGCATGCAGAGAAATTAAATGAAGTTTGTCGATTGGTGGAAAGAGAATTTCCCCTCTCTTTCTTCTCTCCTCCTTTCATTTTTCTATATATTGTAAAGTGATGCCCAGTTTTAATGTTGGATACTTTGGGAATGCAAGGGCATCATTCTATGTTGCACAAGTGTTCTAAGAGTCGCATGCCTTTGGCTATGTCTCTATAAATGTTTTGCATCTTCCTCATGTATCGTGATGATCGTGCATGATCTTTCAGCAATAAAATATTTGGTTTTGTGGCTTGCTTCAACCTTAGCTATTGTTTTATTACACTCTCTTTCCTCTCATTCATTCACAGGTGTGTTGTATGCATTATTTCAGAGATCTATGTCTATTGTGCATCGTGAAGGTGGAACTCGGGATGTGATTTTGATATGTGGATTTCATTTTGGCCCTCCTCATCATTGTGCTCTTCCATTTTCTCTCTTTCCTAAGTATTCATCCCCTTTCTTTTGGTGTTATTACCTTCTCTAGTTTAGGTTTATGTTTTATGCATCTCCTTCTCACCCTGGTCCCTTGGAAAGTTAGAATAGAGCTAGATAGTTGCATTTCAATTCCTAAGAGTAGTTTAGCATTATGAGTAAGTAGATGAAGTGGCCTTCTCCGAAGGTCTATCTCAGTTTGAGTCCCACAACTTGGAGATAGTCCCATATTGACTCAAATCCTGAATTTTCTATGATTCAGAATGGGTGAACATTTGAGCTCCAATAGTAGTCAAAAGGATTTTCTTGAAAATTCTATTGTACTATATAGAAACGTGATTGTTAACACAAAACAATATAGCGAGATATTCATAGATTTTTAAAAATCTCTTGAGGCATGATAATGAAATGGTAAAACAGTCCGAATGAGAGAAACAAACCCAGGAAGCAAGCTCGTGCCCACGGAATCGGATCAACAATGAGTCAAGTTAAGGAATAAACAAAGTGAATCATAAATGGTAGTATCTTTAGATAGGTGGGTAAGTAATGTAATATGCATGACATGTTAATAGATGAATATTTATAATTGATTGAATGTTCATGTATATATTCCAAATGTTATACTCACCTAAACATGCATTTTTTTTTTTTTGATATGGTAAGCTCCAAATATGTCGTTGTGGCATAAAATAGTGCACATTATGCTCAAATATCCGTAATTGGTCGTCTCGCTAAGCTCAAAATATCTTACATGTTTTTGTTAAACCATAGCGATGTAAAATCTTTAAAATATATGTTGCAACATAAGATAGCGAATGCTCGTGTGAAAAATTCATTCTTTGACTTGTTAAATACTAGAGACATTAAATCTGGAAATTTACACCGGTGGTAGTGACTTAACACCCAAAGATTCCAAAATATTCATTTTTGAGTACCAATCGCTAAGCTCATAAAAAAATTCGAGTCATACCTAATGGCCTCCAAGCTTACAATTTCCTACTACAATAATTTAATTTGTTAAATTTTAGCAACCACTAAGCTACAAATAATATCTTGCAGCAATACCTAGCACATGCTAGACTTGAAATATCTTTCTTTATTTTGTTAAATCCTAGCAATCATTATGTTCCAAAAATTTTATGTGGTAGTGTCGTAACGGCATATCACTTCATGATATCCATTATTGATAACCGATCGCCAAGCTCAAAAAATGTTTTTGAGGCATAACCTAGCGGCCACTAAGCTTACAATATCTTACTTGTTTTTAGTTGAATCCTAGTGACAACATATCTTCAAATAATATGTTGCAACATAAGCTAGCGGATGCTAAGCTAAAATTTTCATTCTTTGTCTTGTTAAATTCTCAAGACATCTAATCTCGAAATATTCTATTGTGGAAGCAACTAGATGTCATGTAGCTCAAAATTTGTTAATTTGATTTGTTAAAGCATACCACCGACAAATTGCAAACATTATGAGTACACATATTCTAGCCTCCTAGAATCTTAATTTAATGTGTTAAATTCTTGTGACCTCTATGCCCCAAATATTATGTGTTAAATCCTAATGAACACTAAACTTAAATTATTACATCGTTGTAAATTCTAGCAATTGCTAAGCTCAAATCAATTTCATTTAAAATTTTGATTCTGTCTAAATCTATTTTTTAAATATTATGTTTTGTAATACATAGAGGCTGCTGATTTCATACTACCGTAATTTAATTTTTGATATCCTAATGACCGCTAAGCTACAAATAATATGTCGCAGAAAACCTAGTGGATGCAAGACTCGAAATATCTTTCCTTATTTTGTTAAATCCTATCAGTTGTTATGTTCCAAATATTATGATGTGGCAAGATATCTTAGTGTTCATGTTATCCGTTATTGAGAACTGATATCTAAGCTCATAAAATGTTTTTGAGGCATAACCTAGCAGCCGTTAAGCTCGCATTAATTTATTTATTTTAGTTGAATCCTAGCGAGAGTATATATTAAAATAAAATGTTGCAACATAAGCTAGCGGATGCTAAGCTAAAAATTTCATTCTTCATCTTGTTAAATGTTAAACATTATGAGTACGCATATTCTAGCAGACGATAGCCTCTTGGAATCTTAATTTAATGTGTTAAATTCTTGCAACCGCTATGTCCCAAATACCATGGGTTAAATCCTAATGAGTGCTAAGCTTAAATTATTACATCATTGTAAAGGCTAGTGGCCGCTAAGCTCAAATCAATTTCATTTAAAATTTTAAATCTTGTCTAAAGATTTTTTTAATATTATGTTGTGGCAAAGTATGTAGTGGCTCCTAATTTCATACTGCCTTAATTTAGTTTGTGAAATTCTAACGACCACTAAGCTACAAAAATATGTTGTTGTGCAATACCTAATGGACGTAAGACTTGAAAAATATTTCTTTATTTTTAAATCCTGGTGACCTAAATGTTCCAACTATTGTGATGTGGCAGTTTCCTAGCGGCCTAAGAGTTCAAAATAGTCATTATTGTGTACCGATCACTAAGCTCGGAAAATGTTTGTGAAGCATAACCTAGCGTCCGTTAAGATCACAATATCTTACATGTTTTTTGTTGAATCCTATCAAGATTATACCTTAAAATAATATGTTGCAACATACGGTAGCAAATGCTAAGCTAAAAATTTCATTCTTCATCTTGTAAAATGCTCGAGACATCTAAGCTAGAAATATTCTATTGTGGAAGCAAATAGATGCCATGTAGCTCAAAATTTGTTAATTTGATTTGTTAAAGCATATAGTGACAACTTGCAAACACTATGAGTATGCATATTCTAGAGGACGCTAACCTCATGGAATCTCAATTTAATGTGTTAAATTCTTACGGCTGCTATGCTCTAAATATTATGGGTTAAATCCTAATAAATGTAACCTTAAATTATCACAACGTTGTAAAGGCTAGTGACCGCTAAGCTCAAATCAATTTCATTTAAAAATTTAAATCATGTCGAAAGATTTTTTTAAATATTATGTTGTTAAAGACGTATTGACCGCTAATTTCATACTACCATAATATAATTTATGAAATCCTAGTGACCGTTAAGCTACAAATAATATATTGCGGTAATACCTAGCAGATGCTAGACTCAAAATATCTTTCCTTATTTTGTCTTAGCGTCTTAGTGGGGTATAACTTCATGATATCCATTATTGAGAACCGATCACTAAACTTATAAAAAAATTGAGGCATAACCTAGTGGTCTCTAAGATCACGATAGCTTACTTGTAAACATTATGAGTATGCATATTCTAGTGTATGCTATCCTCCTAGGATATTCATTTAATGTGTTAAATCCTTATGACTGCTATGCTCCAAATATTATGGGTTGAATCTTAACAAGCACTAAGCTTAAATTATTACATAGTTGTAAAGGCTAACGACCACTAAGCTCAAATAAATTTCATTTAAAATGTTATTTCGGTAAAAGCGTTGTTTTAAATATTATGTTGTAGCAAAGTATGTAGCAGCCGCTAATTTCATACTACCTTACTTTAGTTTGTAAAACCCTAGCGACCGCTAAGCTCCAAATAATATGTTACGGTAATACCTAATGTACGCTAGACTCCAAATATGTTTATATTTTTTTAAATCCTAGCGCCACTATACATTCCAAATATTACGATGTGATAGTGTCTTAGCAACCTACGACTTCAAAATGTTTGTTATTGAGTACCGATCACTAAGATAAAAACATGGTATTGTGTTATACCCTAGTGACCACTAAGCTTACAATAACTTTCTTATTTTTGTTAAATCCTAGCAACAACTAATATCCAAATAATATGTTGCAAAGCATAACTTAGCAAACACTACACTAAGAATATAATTCATTAATGTGTTGATTGCTAGCAAACCCAATGTTTAAAATATTACTTTGTGGCCTTCCATAGAGACTAATAATATCATAGCAACCCTAATGAATTAATATATATGACAACACTCTATCTTCCTCTACGATAATATGTGGCCTACTAATAATATTGTTTTAAAATAATTATATCGTCGTGCCTAAAATACATAAATACATAGTGATTCAAATATTTAATATATAAATTTAAATACATAGTGATTAAAATATTTAATATATAAAATTTAGGCATATATATAATATGTTTACCTTCCATTGCACAAAAATTTATCTCACAATTGAAAACTTAATATGATTTTATAGTTTTAAACAATTTTGTTAACCTCAAATATCTTCTCACAAATTCAATACGGAAACCATATAAACAATGTATAATGAAATATTTACCTCAAGTTGTTTCTATCATCATATTAAAATTAAAAAAAGGTAGACGTAATGAATACCAAAACAATATTTTGAGTCTCACTAAACATTACAATTTTAAAAACTAGTGATTATGTGACTAGCCATCATTATTGGGAAAAAAATCTAGAGGGGGACATAGATCAATGGAAACTTGAAAGCGTTCAAATGAAATAATAACCAGAGCTGAAAAGGGATTAAATTTTATTTGGTTGGGAACAATAGATTCCTTTGTTTTCTTGAAGAACAAGGCAAAGTGTGAAAAAATGATTGAAAGGAAGTGATAAGCGAGCTAGGCGTGAAGTTCTTTTCGAAGGAAAAGCGAGGAATGGAATGACGTGAAAAGACATGAACTAGTAAGCATAAGGATGTTTGAAAAAATGATCAAAAGGGCCAAGGAGCATGTTTTTGTAGGGGAAAGTAGGGCTGGAATGACGTGAAAAATAAATGATCTCAAGTCAAAGACACAACGATGAAAAAGCCCACAATAAAAAAGGTGCACATTTAGTATAGTATATGTTTTTATAAATACCTGATTTAGATATGAGATTATTTCATGTTTGGTGATATTTTTCAAACCACTAGCGGCTGCATCGAACTAACTATCTACACTATTTTTTCTGCAACCCATTTCCCTTCCCCAGTGTGTGTGCATCCTTTTTGTTACTGCCTGATTGTTCCCTTTCTATTAATCCACGAACAAGATTATAATTACTACCTGATTGTTCCCTAGTAAAAATGACCGGGATTCTTACATTTGGCCCTAAAATATTTAGCTTTCTTTTATTTTTCTATGATTTCACGAGTTCTTGTTCTGCAAGACCGAAAAAACAAAAAACCCTAAAAACTTGTTCTCCAGTGTATTTAATATTTTTCCGGCATGATCTGCATTAGAAATTTTGAAAATATAAAAAGTGTGGGATATGGAAATTTGTAAATTAGAGCGGAGGATTTTGTGTTAATGTTGAAATTTCAAGTTCTCAAAAATGCGAGAGAAATTCGCAATTCGAATTTTAAATTTACCACTCATTAAGAATAGGTGTGGAATATCAAAAAATAAACAATATTGAGCCTTTGTTATTGTCTATAACTTAAAATAGTTAAAACGTAATAAAACATATAATATTATAATAAAACAGAAGAAATAAAGTGTATGAATGTATAGGCACATTTATTTTATTTTTATCAAAATCAACCTAAACGATGTTAGATGTAGTGCGATAATGAAAAATAATTATCCAATTACCCCGTGCCACATTGCATGTTTTGAACCCGATAATTATAAACCATTATAATTGACACATTATTATGAAATATATATAGAAATAAACTATTATAAAATATTTTGAAACTATATGAAACCATGATATTATAATATAAATAGCTACTAGTAAAATGACGACACATGGCATGAGAATTCTGAAATCCCAGAAGAAGTTTTTTGCATTAAAACAACGAAAAATAGTAGCTCCTCAAAGTTGTAAAGATAGTGTTTACAATGACAAGAGGTATTGGTATATAGCTAGTGGTTGCTAAGCTATATCATGATTTGTTATTCTATCATTATTTCCAAATTAAGTAATTGTTGTGCCCAACGGACCCTATGTCATTTCAATCAATAAATAAAGTAGCTTAGTGATCGCTATGCATTTTCTTTGATAAGAACCAATGTGAATTATATGTTGCAATGATTTATCTTATCAAAACTACAAAAAATATCACTTACTCTCAGGGGTATATATGTATTCCAATTTACAAATATATATCTTATACAAGATAAATATGTAGTGCAACAATTGGGGCTGCCATGTAAAGTCCGCCCAAAATGATACAATTACAATCAATGAAAACACTATCGATCCAAAGTAGAAAAATTAGTGATTACAATGACAAGCGATAATGATAGGAGCCTAGTGGCCACTAAGCTAGACCATTGTTTGTTATTATATAGCTATTCACAAATTAGAAATTGTTGAGCCTAGGCCGCTACGTTATTCCTTTCAACTAGTAATGGAGCTTAGCGGTCGCTAAACATTTTCTTTAATACAAACCAAAAGTCTTGATCCTCTCAACGGGGTGTAATGCAGCCAATTTCATATAATCATAATCATTGCAAATTACAATCGATCTAAAGATGTAAAGATAGTGATTACTATGACAAGAGGTAATGAAAGGATCCTAGTGGCCTCTAAGCTAGACCATGAGTTGTTAATCAATAGCTACTTGGAAATTGAGAAATTGTTAAGCCTAGCGGCTACTAGGATTTTTATTTGATACGAATGAATATGGATTATAATTTATAAATATATATCTTAAGAGAAATAAATAAGTCTTGAATCCTCTCAATACAATTACAATCAATGAAAAACACTATCGATCCAAAGCAGAACAGATAGTGATTACAATGACAAATGGTAATGATAGGAGCCTAGCAGACACTAAGATAGACCATTGTTTGTTATTATATAGTTATTCTCAAATTTAAAATTGTTGAGCCTAGTGGTCGCTATGTTATTCCTTTCAACTAGTAATGAAGGTTGGTAGTCATTAAGCATTTTCTTTAATAAGAATAGAAATTCTTGATCCTCTCGATGGAAAGCATTGAGGAATTGGCTCCACTAGGTAATGTGTGGACAATTTGATAACATTATAATCATTGACAATTACAATCGATCTAAAGTTGTACAAATAGTGATTGTTATGAAAAGAGGTAATGATATGATCATAGTGGTCGCTAAGCTAGACCATGATTTGTTATTCAACGGCTATTTTGAAATTAAGAAATTGTTGAGCCTAGCAGTTGATACCCTTTTTCTCTAATACAAATGAATATGGATTACAATTTTCAAAGATATATCTTAGGAGAAATAAATAAGACTAGATGCCTCTCGACGGAATGTAGTGCAGCAATTGGGTCCGCCATGTGAAGTCTACCCAATATGTTACACTTACAATTAATGAAAAGCACTAACCATCCAAAGATGAAAGATAGTGATCACAATGGAAAATGGTAATAATAGGAGCCCAGCAGCCACTAAGCTAGACCATTGTTTTTTATTATATATCTATTCTCAAATTTAGAAACGGTCATGCTTTATCGGTCGCAATGTTATTCCTTTTAACTAGTAATGGAGTTTAGTGGTTGCTAAGCAATTTCTTTGATACAAGGAGAAATTATTGATCCCTCTCGATGGAAAGTAGTGCAGAAATTGGCTCCACTAGGTAATGTGTGGCTAATTTGATACAATTATAGTCATTGACAATTACAATCGATCTAAAGCTATACAACTAGTGATTTTTATGATAAGAGGTAATGAAAGTATCATAGTGGCCGCTAAGCTAGACTATGATTTTTTATTCAATAGTTATTTTGAAATTAAGAAATTGTTAAGCCTACCAATCGCTAGGATTTTTCTTTGATACAAATGAATATGGCTTATAATTTACAAAGATATATTTTAGGTGAAATATATAAGTCTTTATTTGTCTTGTTGGAATGTAGTGTTACAATTGGGTCCAAAATGCAAAGTCCATCCAATATGATATAATTACTATCATTAAAAAACAATATCGGTCTAAAGATGAATGTATAGTGCTTACACTGACAATCAGTAATCAGAGGATCTTAGTGGCCGCTAAGCTAGACCATTGTTTGTTATTATATAGCTATTTTCAAATAAAAAATGTTGATCCTAGCGGCTGCTACATTATTCTTTTCAACTAGTAATGGAGATTAGAGGTCCCTTTTTTCAAATTGAGATATTGTTGGGCCTAGCCTCTCGCTATGTTATTCCTTACAATTAGTAATGCATCTTAGTGGTATCTACACATTCTATAATATAAGAACCTAGTTGAATTATACAACATAAAGATTATATCTTATGAGAACAATGTAAGGAGTAGTGCACCACTTGGCTCTATTAGGAATATTCAAGCCAACATGATAAATTTATAGTCATTCAAAAATAATATCTATTCAAAAGTGTAGAGATAATTCTACAACCACAAGAGGTAATGTCGGGAACCTTGAGGCCGATAGGCTAGAAAATGATTTTCTATTTTATCTCTCTTTTAAATCAAGAATTGGAAAATCCTAGTAGTATTTATGTCATTCCTTTCAATTAGTAATGGAGCTTTGTGGCCACATAACATTTTCTTTAATACAAATGAATGTGAATTACGACATACTCCAATGCTCAATTTAAAAAAACTTGTTAGGTCTTAGCGGGCACTACATTATTCTTTGCAAAATGTGTTATGGGACAACTAAACATTTTTATGTTTAACAAATTCTACTTAGTGACCGTTGGACCGATTATTGTGTTTTGTTTCTCGCACACTCTGCTCAAAATTCAAAAATTAAATCTTAGTGGCCTTTACAATAGTCCATTCAATTAGTGTTAATTGCCAACAAGTAATGTTAATAACTATCCATTCATATGTCAACTTAAATCCTCTCTCTGCTAACATCTATGTTTTCAAATGTTTCTTTCATGCTATCTACGTAATGTGGATGGTTGTCAAACAACGGATAATCCTTCCAAAATATGTTACGTGTTAATTTTCAATAACAATTTTACATAGTTTTTGGTATTAATGATGTGATCCAAAAAAATGATTTGCAAGAACCAATTAATGATTAGATATCATGTCCAAATTCAAAGCCTAGTGGTCGCTAACGTTTACTTTGATTACTCGCCAATGATAAAAGGTAATGTATTATAGAGATTAGTGATCGAAAAAGGCTAATACTTTCATTAATTATCATATAATGGAAAAAATAATTACTCCATATGTGAAGTAATTATTAATATCTTCTACTCCAATTTTAGGTGCAATGTCTTCCATTAGTAATCCATTCTTGCAAATTCCATTCATTGAAGTCACGAGTACTAGAAGAAAAGATATGAGGAATGGTTCGTTATAACAACTACTACAATGACTGTGGGTGTTTTTTGTTATATATGACGGACCTGATGAAGTCGATTGGTTATATCATTTGCAATTGTTGATTTGATTACACTACGTGTTCAAGTCAAACACATTGACTATGAAAATAATGAGTGTCTTATTCTGGATATGGATTTGGATGTTTGTTTATTCAAGAAATAGGAAATGAGGGCCTCGAGAAGACAAAAACACAATGTTTATGTTTAATATATGGTAGGGATTTAGGGTTGTTAGTAGATATAGAAAAAACTGGTTGTTCAAATGCAAAAGACATTCACAGTGGCATGCTTGTAATACTTAGAAAATTGTATAGAGGTGATACAACCTCTTTCGTTTGTCATTTTTTGAATAGAAAAGGTTTTCTTTCACCACCTAAACATGCCAAGTTGTTTATTATGCTGAGGAGAACATATTTAGCTAAATTGGAGCTCGATCCATCTAGATCAAAGTTGCATGGGTTGAAAAATAATACTAAATCAGTTGCATTGCTGAAGAAAGCAACCACTATATTCATGAAAACAAAATCTTCAACTATTCAACAGTTTGATTACTTTTTGTTCAATGGTGAAGTATTTTCGCCATTCGTTTCTAGATGTCATGTAGTACCTCCCAGTATCATAATCATCCTATATATTATGATAATTTTGACCTTCTTGTGCACTCCATGTTGATAAATTTTATTCCTACACAAAGGGATACAATTCTTCTTCCCTTCTTGGAGTCTACGAATAAAGTTGTGGAGCTCCAAGATCCAAAATACTTGGAAAGGGATGATGTTAAATTTTATATAATTGACAGATAAATATATAATATGTGAACAAAAATAATTTGGGCTCAGATACTTACAAGTCTTTACATAAGAGGCTATGGTTTCAAAGGGCTCGCATTCTTTCTGCAAATGCAACTAACGAAGCCATTACTAATATTACAACATAATGAAGTGAACAAAACTTGGATAGAAACCAAGTTTATTGATTTGTTGTACAAAGCTATATCAGTTTGGAAATCACTTGGATGTCCTCAATGTCCCGAATTGGAAAAAAATTAAAAATGAGTGGAGGGTAATGTATTTAAATTTTATTGCATTTGCTATTGACATTTATATTTCTTATATAAAAAGGTAGAACATATGATTTTCCTTTGAATTTAGAACTTTGAGTATCAATGCCTTTTGATTTTCAAAACGGACACAACCAAAAATCTATACAACAAATGGAATTTTATATTATTGTAAAATGATATATTTCCTAAATGGGCTACAACATTTGAGTTTTTTAGATCTGGTGGCCTTGCTTGTTCACCTATTAAATATAATTAGGATAACTTTTATCCTAATTCATTAACAAGATTCACATCCAATTCATTTAGGGTTGTTAAAGGAATGAACGATGAAGAACTATCAATACTAGTAGATAAAGTACAATCAGGGGATGTTTGGTTAATTGGCCCTGTTCAGGAAGGCGTAATAACAGAGACATTTGATTCTTACTACCAAAGAATAAAAGGAGACAAAAATGAGAGAAAATTTTCTACAATATTTTAAAGACAAACATGTAGACATTGATCTATTGACATCCTATAGTGAATCCAATGTAATTGAAAATTTTAAATTACATGAATCACACTACCGCCAATTGTCTATACTATTGGGTGAAGAGAGAAAAGGAAAGAGAAAATATGATTCCCACATAGGGGAAAAAATATAAACAAAAAAGGACCATGTGGCGGAAGAAGTTCTTCTTGTCAAGGCTCAGAAAATATTAGACAACTATGTGGTGTAAATGGAAGACAATCTACCAAAAAGGGTGCAGGACACAAAAGAATTTACTTATCGATGTGAATACCCATTTAAGCTTTCATCAACTCTAGCAGCTATTCCTACCACCAATCCTTTCAATGCAGAATGTGTTATCGTTGATTTTTATAATTTGTCTAACGATATTTATTTTGAAGTAATAATGGAGTTGCTAACGATTAGTGGAACTAGTGTGCTAGCTTGTATTATTATTATTCTCATACCAATTAAATATTTTAAAATGTTGAGAGAAAAAGTAAAAAAATACATGGAAAAGGTTAAAGACAGTGAAGAATCGATTTTGGATGGATGTTACAAACTCTATGATAGCAATGGGAAATTTAAAAGTTTGTGTCTTATGTACACAATAACCAGAGTGCACAACTGTGACAATAACAATGATGAAAGAGAAGAATTCACTAGGGATTGGATGGAAAAACTACCACAATAATTGATAATTGCAAGTGAAATTGGGCTAAAAGGAAACAAACATCCTTTTCCTTACGAGTGATCATATGAGTTTTGGTCTGAGATGTTCACTTGATGTTGTTCCCAAAATTCTTTAGTATTAGTGTTTTATGGCGAAGTGTCACACTACGTGCATTATTTAAATCTAATCTATCTGTTGTTTTTATTATTGAGACACATAGTTAGGAAATGTTTTTGAAACATTACTATTATCATACGAAGAAAGGTTTGTACCGGAATACAACTCAAACATGTGATTATGTTAAATGTCTTTCAACAAAAAAATCATTTACACATTTCTTATTTACGCAAACAACCAAAGAACAATAGGAGTTGATGTACAAACCTCTCAACTTGACACTACACAACCAACTCAACATGGTGATTGACCTTCAATCATTTTATAAATATGTTTAATGAGATCTATTTTCAATTATCATTATTTTTATTTTTTGACAATATTGTATGCTCACAACTCGACGGAGTAATGAGGATGAGGAGAACTCATCCACATCATGCATGAATATGAACTCAAATCTTGTTATTTTAGTCGTGTGCATTTATAAATAATAACCGCTACCAAGCCCCACAAATTTATAAAAAAATGGTTTATGCAGATTTGACCAACAATTAGAGAAAGTAACATTGGAGTGCACGGTGGTAACCAAACATGAATATGCAAACAAAACTAGGTATGTTAGCCATGTGTATTTTTAAACATACCCATTTATAAGGATCATAAAGATATAGAAAATGATATCAACTAATTCTATAAGCATAACCATTTTCAAAGAAGGAATTACCAAATAACCTATTTCAAAAGTTCATGGTGGCATCTAATGCTACATAGTTTATAGTTACCATGTTGTTGGTTATTCTGTATAAACCATTAGTATCGACATAATGATACAAAAATTATAATCGATTCTTATTCCAGCCAATGATGGCATAGCCTAGTGGTCGCTAATCCACATAAATATCTCAAAATTGTTGTTTGCTAATGGGTGGTTCAATGGATATAAACGAACCCTAGTGACTCTACAATTCATTCAAAATACATAAAACATTTTGATTTGTACTTACCATATTACCACGGAGACCAGTATGTTTTTCAATTATGCTTTCATTTTCCATAGCATGAAATCATTTATGAATTGATTATTTTTGTTTTCAATACATCTTGCATCAAAAAAACTAGCAACCAATAAGGTCTATACAAGCCAAGCTGAAAGCTCAGTCGGTATGTGGTAGCTACCTAAAGTGCTAATATTGAATTTACCATTTTACCACATAGATCTCTGTGTTTTTTTCAATTACGCTTTCATTTTCCATAGCAATAGTTATATTAATAATGAATAGATTGATGTTTTTTTGAAACATATCTTGCATCAAAGGATCTAGTTGTGGGTAAAGAAGATGTAATCCTACATGCAAGGCCCACCAGTAAGTGGTAGCCACAAGCTAAAATGTTGATTTTTTCCATTGGTTAGAATTGATATGAGACCGATTAAAAATTTATTTACTTCCCTGCAGTTAGCCACAAGAATTACTTTCTTATTTTATATTTGGAGGGCTTGCTATATGAGAAAAACCAATCGCCCTCTAGGGACATGTCATTCAAGTTTTTGCAAGGAGACTATCAACGTGCAAGGTGACTGAAAGATTTTATAAAGTCATTATCAACAAAATTTGAAATGGGATTCTAGTTAGACAAACTCACTTCTGCTAATGTTGAAAAGTTGACAAAGGCCTTCAATAAAAAATTATCGATTGACTTGAATCCAATACTCACCTAGGGAAAAGAACATTGCAATATAGTCGATGGAATTGTAATAAAATATCTAGAAAAGGTTTGGAGTAGAAATGATGTTCCCTACAATTCTAAAGACACAATGTGTATTACATTAGGTGTAAAGGGAAACCCTCTAGCAAATTTTATGGTTGGGATGACAAACAGAGGAGAACATTGCTCAAAATATATGTGGTTGATGACCGATTTGTACAAAGACTTATCACTAATAGTGTCAAAGGGATTGAATGTGGTAGAGGGCATCAAATATTTGGAGCGAGTAAATGCTAAATAAAAAGTTAGCATTTCAAAATGTTATTGTGATGATACAACTTAACATTGTAAATAAAATACATTCATATGTTTTAGTGATGGTTCTGTAACTATTTAAATTACAATTGTATGATTATAAGTTGGGAGAATTTAAATTTTCCCTGATTATAAGTTTAGAGTGTGAGTGTATAAGTTGTAAATGCGAATTAACAAAAAATATTTAATGTAATAAATCTTTAATCATTTTTATTAATGAAATATGCATTCTTAAATTAATTTTGAGCATGCTTAAATACTAGTTTTTGCTTCGATATTAGAAAATATATATAACTTTCCAATGCAATGAAATAACTACAATACAAAGTATGTAAAGACTCGTTGTCTTTGAAATATTACATTCTATTTAAATAAATAATGCTCTCAAAAAATATTCTTAGTATAACAATAAGAAATGAGGAATTCCCTTAGATTTTGTCTTCGCCGCCACCTACAACCATTTTATTTTTTTGATATAACAATATTGAAAGGGACTTTTTTTTATTTTTCAATTGATTCACCGCCCTCAACCATTTGATTTTTTTTTTCATTTGCAAATACGAACACATGCAACATGAAACTGATCATATTTGATATAAATGGTGTTTTGGCACACACCCTCCACAAGGTTGATTTGGCATTTAAATAGTTAAAAATGTTTGGTGGCATCGAGCTCAAAAATAAAATTATTTTCTCAGACCTAATGTGAAAGAGTTCTTGAAATAGTGAAAAAAACATTTCAAAATAGCAATATGGACATCAGCGAGAAAGTCAAATGTTGATGACATGATGCCTTCATTCCTTCAAAACATTGGCTTGGAGGTTGCAAGCTTCAAGTTCATATTTACATAGGAAGATTGCGTTGAGACCAAACACTCTAATTATGAAGGTTTTGGGAATCAAAAATTATATCTCGGGAAGACATCAGCGATAAAGTCAAATGTTGATGACATGATGCCTTCATTCCTTCAAAACATTGGCTTGGAGGTTGTAAGCTTCAAGTTCATATTTACATAGGAAGATTGCATCGAGACCAAACACTCGATTATGAAGGTTTTGGGAATCAAAAATTATATCTCAGAATCTTAACTCAATTTTTTGTGGTTTAATGCATCGTAAAATTGTAAAAATACAAAGTATCTTCTAGATGATTATGTAGAGAAACACAAGTTTAATGATGTTAAACTACATAATTGTTGAAACATTTAACATAGATTCTAAGTCAAAAGAAAAATACTTGTTAGATGTGTTGTGGCCTTTGTTGCAACCATTGAAGGACGTCGAAGATGTTCAGGATTATATTAGATCACAAAAACAATTATAGGGAGATTTTTTATTGGAGCTTTACTATGTTTTGTATTGTTGATTTGGAAGCCCATCTTCGGGAATAGTGTTACATTATAAATTCAAATTATTCTTCAAATGTTTTACTATAATTCTACCTTTAATAAAGGAATTTCAATTTATTTCATAGCTATATTTAAATACTAAAATATATATGGGATAGTTTTATAGTTAATTTTAAATAAGTTCATATCCATATTTGAATATGAAAATTTTATGTCATGTCTCTTATAGTTGATTTTATATCTAAATTTAAATATGAAAATATATTTGGTACAGTTTTACAATTAATTACAATCTCCTACACTTGAATCATCACCCTCTGCTAATTTATTCATAACATCTTCAAAAATTCTCTGGTTGTGCTGAGGTTCAATCACACCATAATAAATGAAGTAAATTTGAGATCTAACTTTAAATATGAAAATATATCTGGAATGGTTTTACAATTAATTACATTCTCCTAAATTGAATTGTCACCCTCTTTAAGTTTCTTCATAACATCTTCGGTAATTCTTTGGTTGCCCCAAGGTTCAATTGAACCATAGTAATTGAATCTGGAAGTGTCTCACATCTCGTGAATGTCATTAGCCTAGCGGCCACTTTGCCAATGGCGTTTGAAATATTCAAATTTGCATAGTTTAATCTTAAAAACATATTAAAACTAATAAGAGCATTATTCCAAAGCAATCATTAAGCCTAGTATTTGCTAGCCCTTATAAAACAGAACATGTATTTGTTCTATACAAACTAGCAGCCACGGTGCATTATTTCTCATATCAATGTTGGATTCCCTGAAATCATAAATGTTTTTCATAGATTCATAAATTTAAATCATGACTAGATATATTGGACTTCGGAAGGAGAATTAATGGATTCCAATATTTTGATTTTCGGATTCCAATATATGTGATTTTGGAGTACAGTTAATTCCAATATAGGTGATTTTGGATTCTAATATATGTGATCCTGGATTCCAATATATGCGATTTTGGAGTGCAGATAATTCCAATATTTTACATTTTGGAATCCAAAAATAGTAATATTGGATTCCAAAGTTAGCTATATTTTTTAGCTACTCGGACTAGAATAAGTCCAGATTTAGTGAAATAATCATTAAATAAATGAAATAAGTGTTGATCCTAACGGTCGCAAGGGTCGGACATTAATAAATATTTAGAGTTTAGTGGTCACTAGGCATCATTCACAAACTTAATATTAATGGAATGAACAAATCACGATTGTACATGCACCATTGAGGGGTCAAGATATACGTAGTTTTAACCATAGTGTTTGCTAGGCATCACTCACAGTAAAAATATTAATGCAATGAGAAAAGTATGTCAATACAAGAACTCTTGAGGCTTCAAGACTTACGTAGTTCTGATCCTAGTGGTCGCTAAGTTTAGCCACAATGAAATATTTAGAGATTGGTCGTATCTAGGAATTATTCATAGGACAACTATTATTAGAATGAGCAAAATTTCTCCAATCTTTTCACTAGTGGGGGGTCAAGATATACATAGTGTTGATCTTAGCGGTCGTTAAGTTTAGCCACAACAAATTATTTAGATCTTTGTTGTATCTAGGATTATTTCAAAGAACAACTCTTATTGCAATGAGAAAAATAATGACAATCTTTGCACTACTAAGGGGTACAGACATAAGTAGTTCTGGTTCTAGCGGTCATTAGGGTTAGCCATGCAACATATTTTTAGAGCTCAACGGTGTATAAGAATAATTAACAAATAAATACATACTTCTTATCCTAGTTATTACTACGATCAGCCACAACGATATATCTATAGCTTAGCGGTCACTAGGCATCATTAACAATAAAAATACTAATGCATTAACAAGAAAATATATAAATATTAGTGGTCAATAACATCTGCAACATTAATTTTGAATATTTAGAATAAGTGTTGATCTTATTAGTCGCTAGGGTCAGCCATAACTAAATATTTAGAGCTTTAGTGGTCGATAGGCATCATTTAGAGACTTACTATTAATGCAATGAGCAAAGCATGGAAGTATATGCACCTCTAAGGGGTCACAATATATGTATTTTTAATCATAGTATTCACTAGGCAACACTCACAGTAAAAATATAAATGAAATGTGTAAAGTCCACCAATACAAGCACTCTTGAGGCTTCAAGACTTAGGTAATGTTGATCCTAGCGGTGGCTAAGTTTAGACACAACAAAATATTTAGAGATTTTCCGTATCTAGGCATTATTCATGGGACAACTATTATTAGAATGAGAAAAAAATTTCCAATCTTTACACTGGTGGTGGGTCAAGATATATGTAATGTTGATCCTAGTGGTCACTAAGTTCAGCCACAATGAATTATTTAGAACTTTGTCGTATCTATGCTTATTTCAAATAACAAATATTATTGTAATGAGAAAAAGAACACCAATCCTTCCACTACTGAGAGGTACAAACATAAGTAGTTTTGATCCTAGTCGTCCGCTAGGTCACCGCAACATATTTTTAGAGCTTAGCGGTGGATATGAATCATTAACAAATAAATGCATACTTCTTATCCTATTTATTACTACGATCATCCACAATGCTATATTTATAGCTTAGTAGTCACTAGGCATCATAAACATAAAACTATTAATACATTAACAAGAAAATTTTAGTAATACATCCATTTTTTAGGAGTCAAGAAATACGTAATTTTGTTCCTAGAGTTCACTTTAGTAAGCCACAACAAAATATATAAAGCTTAGTGGCTAATAATATCCGCCTCGATAAAATATTTTGAACTTAGTG
Organism: Taxus wallichiana var. yunnanensis; assembly: GCA_018340775.1. Classification (NCBI taxonomy): domain Eukaryota; kingdom Viridiplantae; phylum Streptophyta; class Pinopsida; order Cupressales; family Taxaceae; genus Taxus; species Taxus wallichiana. The sequence continues at coordinate 34,725,317 of CM031241.1, read as the reverse complement.
TTAGCTAAACACCATTCAATGGAAATCATTTATTGAACTAAGAAAATAGTTGTAATACATGTTTTCTTAAGGGATCAACCTTTAGTTAGGTTTGATTAGTTTGTTGTAGGGATGTGTATATGATCCGAAAATAGATGAAATTTTTATCTACTCAATCTCGGACCCTTTTAGGCTTATCAAATTATGTTTAATTTTTTTACCCGTTATAATCAACTTAAAATAATGCAAAAGTATTTACAAAAGGGTTGATTACGGAGTTCGGAAATTGCCTACATCTCCGAGTTCTTTTGAACCGCTCCACTAGTCAAAACTTATAAGTTATAATAATACTTTCATGCAAGAAAACCTAATGGAAACTATTAAGAAATTTCTTAGAAGAATATATATACCTTCAAATGACAAGGGTGAAATATAACACTCGAATCCAACCAAGCCATGTGGCAAACTCTATGTGATCAAATCGGTGTGATAAACTCTTCGAGCTGGTGGAAATAATACCGAGCAAGGATAATAAACTCGGTCAATTATCAAAACATTGCAAATTGAAATAACATAGTAACATGGTGAATGTAATATAAAATTTGACCATATAATACTATGATATTCAAAATGAAATATGGCTAAGTGGTGGCAAGCCACATGGTGGCTTGTGGACCCACCACATCAATGATAACAAATTAGTCCACACGGTGGTCGGGCTCCCTCCGTTAAAAAAATTTGAGCCTTTGTAGTGCCCACATTTTTATAGCTCTAGTTATCTGTTAGTTCCTTTATGCATAGACATGTTTTGATTGAGACTCTGATAGATTTTAGACATTTTACTATGATATTTTATCCTCATGAACATTATGGTATTTTGGGCACGTAGCGCCAATTGGACTAGATTCGTATACTGATATATTCTTTTGATGTTGATGACACTAACAGGGTTATATGATAGATCTATTGGTTAGATGTTGTTTCTTGTGGTCGATTTGATTAATGATATAGTTTTCTGGATTTAATAATGGTAATCTCATGCTAGCCTAAGTGTATGTCGTTGCAATTGTATCTGTGGATGATTCGTGGAAAACTATGTGTATAATTGTATGCATTGCACTATCAATTTGTTTAATAATGTTAGGACATTATAAGTTTGATTGAATTTGTGATGTGTAGATGAT